>JAOQMK010243767.1:0-10970 GCA_027564415.1 Erythroxylum macrophyllum
ATATTTTGTTATATTAATCATATATATAGGTGATAAGTTTAATATTTGAAAGTTTCGTAAATATTATTTTTATATTTGAAATCTTATTAAAACATTATAAAATAATATCATCAATTAAACTTTTTAAAATTATTGTTTAATTTTGAATTTCTATCTTATTTTTTTCTCGTAAAGCTTTATGAATTAATAATATTGATAATTAAATATTTGTTTTAAGTTGAAGCTCAAAAGTGGTCTACCACCCTAATTGGATATTATATAGACAAGCACCCATATTATCCTTAAATGGAGCTTTAGTCTGAGGAAGCTTGGAGAGAACCTTAATTAACAAAGAGGAGTTCTTTACTTTTAGGTTCATCTTTGAGGTAAATTGTTAAAGGATTTGGAGCTTGGCCCCAACAAATAGTACGGAAGCCTATTTCATGCAAAAATGGAAGCACGACCAATCTCTAGCCAAAACTGGGCAGCATACAATTAAATATGGGTAAACTTCCATAGCATTCCTTTGGAATACTAGATTACAATAGGCATAAGATATTTAATTGTGCTTTAAGATAACAATTTGTCTTGGTGTATACTAAATTGAAGAGAATTGGGTATACAAGAATTTGTGTGATAATAAATAAGAATAAGAGGTTGCTTAACAAACTAAAAGTAACGAGGCTAAATAATGATTGGGGTTGAACAGGTAGAGATTGTAATCTCTTAATAAAGGAACTAATGAGCATTAATGTTATGAATTAAGAGGAAAATGTTGAAGTTGAGGTTGCAAATGAGGCAATAGAGGAAGGATAAAGAGAAAAGGTCACAATCTCAGTGGAAGATACTTAAAATGCCTCTATTAAAAGCACTCATAACCATATTGATAAAGAACTTTCTTTGGTCTTGTGATGCAATAACAAGTAGGAGCTTTAAGGAGAAATGGTGTAGAATTTTTTCCTTAAGAGAAAAGAGGTCTAGGACTAAAAGGATACAAGTAATGAACAAAATACTCATCAGCAATAGAATATGGAAGTTGCTTGATGATAAAAAGTCCATATGGGTAAGATGGATTCATTCTTAACAATTAAAAACTAATAGCTTTTAGAATTTGAAAGAAAATAAATAGATAACTCATAGACCTTAAATTAGATGTTAAGGTTGAGAGAGACCATAAGACTTAAATTCAAGATAGTCATAGGTTATGGAAATTACGTCTAATTTTGGTTTAATAATTAGAGGACTTAGGAGTATTGCATAAAGTCCTTGAGGCATAATTTCTTAAACACATACTACCAAAGAATGCTAGAGGTAATAAGAAATTAATTTATTAGAGACAACCTACTAAGCTATAAGCCTAATACCAATATAAGAGACCATATCACAGCTCAGACACAAATAAAGGAACTTCATAAACAAATCTTACATAAATCTGTTAAGGAAATATCAGTAGAAATATGTTAAGCAAAGTTGACTAGAATAAATTCAAACATCCCAAAAACCTCTTTCATATCTTGGCTAGTAAACAAAAAAAAAAGGTTGAAGATAAATGATATATCTAAAGATAGCTTAGACTTAATTCGTGAGTTATGAAAACAAGAAAATGATAGTATTTTTCGCTTATTTTTTAAGTGTTAATACTAATTATATTTAGAACTAAGAGCAGGTTATTTGCAACTCCATATGTCCAGCAATTGAGATAACTTATTAGAATGGGCTAGTAAAATCATTCCTAACTCTAAAAGGGATCTAGAAGAATTTAGAATAGACTTCAGCTGCTCTATTTATGTAGTTTAGAAGGAAAAAATGCTAGAAAATTTGGAAAAGCTTCATCAAATGCTCCAACTTTTATATTTAAAAGGCTTCATTAGAGAAGGGAGATTTTTCTTTACATCAAAATTGGAGAAAAAGCCAACAAAAAGATGAAATTGAAATAACTTGTTAAAGGAGATGTTAGTTTGAATTTGGAATTTGATATCATTTTTATTTTGACTTGAAATGGAATCGATATAGGACTTGCCAAATTAAATTTAAGACAAATTGGGGAACTTATTGGACAACTTGTTGGTTTATTCCATACAGCCAATCGCTTTGGATTTAGTTTAGTGACAAACTATTTAAAGATATTCTTTATCTTGTATATATTTAGATGTATATGATAAAGTCCATGGGATAATTATACATTTCAAATGAAATTATAATGAGATTATAATTATGAGATTCATATTGCATTTATGTGTTATTACCCTAAATTGTTCTCAGTCACTGTTATATTAAAAGTGACCATTAATAAGAACGTAAAAATACCAACACCATGTTTTGTTTTTCCTTATGAAGGAAGTATTCGATCTGATAGGCTAAAATATAGAGATACTTAAACAAACATGTGGATGCTTGTTAGAGAACAAGTTCATTGAACAGACCCGATCTGAGAAATCCATTTGGAACATTACTTATATGTTTATGAAACTCTCATTATGATGATTATATAAGTGATCATTTGACTTGAGATCTCTAAAGTTATCTTATATAAGAATTGCTATGTTTTGATACTACTTATGACCTATTTAATAATGGGTCAGTCAATCGGTAGTCATTAGATATAACATAAACTATATGGAGGTAGTTGTGTAATCAAGATAAGATTCATTACCCTAACGTAATTTAGGAGAACGTTCCGTTGTTCTCAATTAGTATTGATTCAGAAAATCCTTTGCTAAAGTGGAATGACGCTTTGAAAATAGTCTACAAATGTCATTAATTGAATCGATGTATAATGGCAAAGAACTAATATGATTGGACTCAAAATAGAGTAGATATTAATTATATGCTCTGTGTCTAATTGAAACATTATATAATGAAAAGATTGAGTTATATAGAAAAATCATACATGAAAAGGTTAGTCAAAGTTACTTTGACATTCCTAAATATTTAGGAGGTTATGATGCATTGTCAGATGTCAATCTTGATCTATGATTATAAATTTTTTAGAATTGAAGATAAATTAAAAGGAGTTTTAATTTATCTAATTCTAATTATAATTATAATTTATAATCATTACCAATATATTTGATAACTTAATGGATCTTACATATCGAATGGGTTGTAGAGAGCAAAGTTATTTTAATCACATTGGACTTGATTATAAAGTTTGAGAAAATTTATGATTAAATATGATATTTAATAAATAAGATTAACATGAGATATTAGATCTTATTTAGACATAATTGGTGTTTAATTAGAATTATTTGTAATTCTAATTAAAGTATAATTGAAATTAGAATCTAATTTCAATTAGAATTTAATTGCAATTAAATTACTAAAACGTCGAAAGTTTATTATAAATAGACATAATCTCTATGGAGGTAGCACTTCTTGCTTAACTCTCTCTATAAAAGTTATAGAGTTCTATCAACCTATGGATATCATTAGAGGCTGAACACTTATGCAGCTACGGTGGTTGAGATAGATCGGTTTCGAAAATAATTTGATGGATACAACAAGAAAAAGATCAAGTTTTAAAATAAGGTACGAATTAAGATTCCACTTTATTATGATTTATGTTAACCATTTTATAGGATTAAAAAGATCTTGGTTTTCAGGAAGTCAAAAGTTACGATAAAGTATCGTAACTATTTAGTCACGACTAGAATCAGATCCTGATCTGATTTTTGAATAGTGGTATCAGAGTAGAATTTTAATTCTATAATTTGATTAAAAATATGTGATTGTTATTAATCATAAATGTGGAATTGAATTGTAAAAAGTTTACAACTTAAATATGAAAAAATGTTTCAGATTAATACCTATATTGTTTTGATGTTTTGCTTTAACTTTTTGTATTTTGGAATTCTGGAATAAGGAATAAGGCTTTCGCTTCTCCTCCTTGTTCTTTGGTTGTTTTCTGCTTCAATTTTTTATATTTGCTTATTACTGGTATTGTGGTTGTTATTACTTAAAAATCAAGAAGCTGTATGCAATTTAGAATGTAGATTCTGGAAGTTTGGTTTGAGTTTTTAATTGAGAACCTTGGCTGAAAAATAGTTGAAACCATGTGTTTTGTGCGTTGTTTGTGTTGTTTTGCGTCAGCAGTTAGGTTTAATGTTTATGATTGTCATTGAGCTGCATAACCAACAACGCTGGAGGAGGTGGCCAGTGGTGACTTTAATTGAGAACCTTGGCTTAAAAACAGTTGAAACCATGTGTTTTGTGTGTTGTTTGTGTTGTTTTGCATCGGCAGTTAGGTTTAGTGTTTATGATTGTCATTGAGCTGCATAACCAACAACGCTAGAGAGGGTGGCCAGTGGTGACAGTCACCATTGGTTGAGGCTATAGTCGTCCCTAAATGGGATGACAATCGCCCATGGTTAGGCGACTGTCGCCTCTCGCTAGGACGATAGTCGCCCATGTTAAAGGAGGCAAGATTTTGAGTGGTAAACGTGTGATGGTTGGTGTCTGCTGGGGAGCGGTGGCTAGAAATTGTAAGGACCTTAAGTAGATGCGCAGGGGAACAGTGGAAACACGGCGGCGGAAAATTTTTCTTCAGGAACCCTATTCTAAAAATGATAGGGCGCATGTACAAGGAAAAACCATCTTCTGGCCAAAAACGTGATGGTTGGCATCTGCTGGCGAGCGATGGCTAGAAATTGTAAGTTCCTTAAGCAGATAAGTGGGGGAACGGTGAACACACAACAGTGGAAAACTTTTGCTTCAAAAGCCTTATTATGAAAACGATGGGGTACGTGTACAAGGAAAACTTGTCATTTGGCCAGAGCTGTTTGGTGCGTGCACCGCACGCATAAGACAGAAAGGCCCTGGCACGTGTCACCTACCTTCTCCTTTTATTTATGTTTTAAACCTTATTTTTAATTAAATTGGTTTAATTGAAGTTGATAAGGTTTAAATTCCTAATAAATTTACAAAAGTGTTTTCTAATTATTTGAAAAAAAATTCAAAGGGTCATTTTATTAAGATTACTTTGGGATCTAGCTTAATATTTTCAACGAATTGACTTATTAAATTAAATTAATTATCAAATCAATTCCAAAATTAAAATAATTAATTTTCTTAATTTGATTAAGATTAACAATTATATTGATTCCTAATGAATCTTAGAAAATTAGTTTCTAAAATTGTAATTAATTAGTTTTGATTAAATTGAAATTAATTAATTAGATTCCTTAAAATTTAAAAAAAACTCTTTTCTTAAATAATTAAAAAAGGTATTTCTTAATTAAATTTATTTATTTCAATTTGATTGAGATAAATTAAACTTATGGTTTTATTTGTTTAGAGAATTATTATTCAATTTAGAAACTGTTTCTTTATTTATGAATAATAAGTTTTTGATTTTTTAGAAAAAGTAATTTTCTTGATTAAATTTTGATAAATGTTTTCATTTATTATTTATGAAAAATGAGCTTTTTTAAATTTTTTAAAATAGTTTTCTAACTTATTAAGAAATTAATCTCTAAAAAAATAATATAAGTGACTTTCTTTATTAAATTTAGAAGTGTTATATTTAATTTTGAAAGTAGTTTCCTTTTAATATTAGAAACTAATTTTCTAATTAAGGAAAAATAATTTCTAATGAGATTAGAAATAGTTTTCTAATTGGATTAGAAAGTATTACTTATATAATTTTGAAAAAGGAGTTTTTGTAAATTATAATAATTAAGTACCATAATTTATTAAAAATTGTTTTCAATTGGATTTGAAAATTGTTTTCAAATTAAATTTCTATTTGGAATAGGAATTTAGTTTATCTAGGAATCAATGAGTTTAATCTGATTTAATTTTTCCAAAGAGTTGGAAATATTATTTTAGATAATGAAGATCAATAACTATAATCAAACAAAGCTTGATGTTTTATGCATATAATTTCATTATGAGTGCAAAAGTTGCATACTTTATTTATATGTTTAATATATATATTGGAAGCATGTTAAATTGTATGTTTTTATATGTATGTTATTTTACATGCAGTTTAGTCTTTGATGAGACGAATGAAGTTAAATTGTAGGCTTGTTGAGCAAACTCAAGGTCGCTTTGACCCGAACATATTTAGTCTTATAATAATGGGTTCTATTTAACTAAATTTGTGTGATTTGGATGAGTAAACTCATGATCACCTAAATTTAAAGGCAGGGTTAGGAATAATATATAAGATATGTTTTGATAAGAGTTGTCACCTAACGGATCTAGGAATCAAATGAGATGTGATTGATAAAGTTATTGCCTACCTAATTTAAGTTTAGTTTGTTTGTTGAGCAAACTCAAGATCAATTATATTTAAATGAGATCCTAGCCTACTAAAAAGATTAGATTAATCTTCCGAATAGTAGTGAGAGTTATTATTTCAAAGAAAATAGTGGGAGTAACTAAATATATGATTAAAGTCCTGATCTAATTTGCTAGTTATAACTTATAATTAATTGTTTTCTTTTCTTACAATTATATTATGTTCTGAGTTAAATTTACCTTGTTTAGTATAGTTGATCCTAAGAGTTAGTGAACCAAATTTCTTAGACATAGGATTATGTTTGAGAAGAGTTCTCAAAGTTAGAATAGAAAAAATGTATGCCCATTATGATATTTTGCTGTTAAACCTTTTGAAGATTTGATTTTAAAGTTTTAAGAGATGTCAAAATCATATAGATGACAAAATGTATTGACATTTTGAGTTGACCAATGTCTCATAAACTTTGATGACAATATGTAAGATGTATGTTAACACCACGATAGCAAGATACAAGAGGCTGCATGGATTGAGCTGAAAGGTATAATACCTTGATGAAATTGCTTCACTTAATTTAGCCTACTAAAAGCAAAAATACGGACATCAGCTAAAGGCTTTGCTATAGTATGATAATAGTTGTCATAAGAAGAAAATGATTTCTTGACTTTTCTTGCCTATATGTGACATGATAAAAATCATATATATTTCTAAGTCATGCTTATTAGTATTTGATACTAAATTTAGATTCAACATTATTATAATGTTCAAAACATGATATAAAATAGATTGTTAAGTAAAAATAGTTGATACAATTTTATATAAATTGTATGTGTTGGATTAAAGGAGACTTATGCCTAATATAAGTGGAAAGAATAAAAAGTTGGATAACTGAGACTATCATTTTATGTTATGTTGGTTAAGTAAACATAACAAGAATCATAAAGTTACATACAAGGATATATGTATCCTTTTGATTATGAATCGTATGAAACTTGTGAAACTTGTCAAGTTGAAGAATAACCAAATCAACCTTTAGTGAAAGGATGATGATGATAATGGATTGTTAAATTTATACATTTGATGTATTGGATGGGATAAAAATTCATAAAAGGATAATACTTATATTTCATCATATTACTAATGACTTTATGTGATACATTCATATGTATTAAATGAAATGTTGATTTAAAATTTTTAAAAGTTCAAATTATTTAAATCTAAGTAGAAATTAAGCATTGAGAATGCTAAAGCACTTCAATGAGATTGTTATGATAAGTTTTAAATTTTCAGTTATATATAAGAAATGAGATTCTCTAGTGAATATCTTCACAACAAAATTTCATAAGAGTATCGATTTATGTAAGGAGTAACATACAATATAGGATATTGTATAATACAATAGTATTTTTTTCTATAGCGATGCCTATTCCTTCAATAGTTCCAATTGAATCAATTAGTAAGATTTCATATTAGATATAGAATGTTAAGTCTTTGAAAGAGTCAAAGTTAATGACAAGGATGTGATGCTTAGTTTAAGCATATATTATCCATTAAGTTTATAACTAAAATGGGTACTAAAAGGTTATGGGATATCTAAAAGGTTGGACATAATCTTACAGACTTGTTGAAAAAATTATTTGTTTCAATGTATACTTATAGGAGAATGGTTCTCAAGATAAGTTGTGGGAGTAAGATGAAATTTGAAAAGTTCAATTCTCATGACAGTACATCTAATTGGAACTAGTGTCTTTATTGATATATTTGATGTATAGTTGAAAAGCTACAAGACATTTAAAGATTCACTTTCATAATGAATTCAAATAGTTTGTTTTTGGAGATGATTGTGAAATTATCATGTCTACAAGAAGGTTAATAGGAGTATAGTTGTCCTCTTCAATGGGAGTATGTGGAGACATATTGCTCATAGAGAATAACAATTATAACTTTTAATTGTTGAAAACATAATTGTCCAAAAACCACTCTTTTCGTATATAAAAAGATAACAACTTAATTGTGGAAAGGTTTCAGTGTAGAATGGTTGTTAATTGAGCCATAATACAATTTTCATTTAGCGGAAATAATTAATTGGATAAATAAGTTATTTAGTGAACTTGGTATAATTCCTTGCATTGTTTAAGACAGTAATGTACTATAGAACATTAGAATCATCATGCATGCAAAAGAACCTAAGGTCTTATCAAAGATCCAAGGATGTATTTAGGCAAATTTTCTTAATTATGATGATAATTAAGACGAAAGTTGTAAGATTTAAATAAGTGCTCACTATAGAGAATCTTGTAGAATTTTCTCATTAAGCCACTGTTCCAGCAGTAATATAATCGTCATATGGTGATATGGTATGAGATACTTAAATGATTGGCTTAGTGTAAGTAGGAGATTGTTAGTTTATAGCCTATAGTCAATCGTTTCGGTTGTAATTTAATGACAAATTATTTAAAGGTATTGTTTATCTTGTACATGATTAGATGTATATGATAAAGTTCATAGGATAATTATACATTGCAAATGAAATTATAATGAGATTATAAATATTTGATTCATATTGCATTTATGTATTATCCCTAAATTGTTCCTAGTCATTGTTCTATTAAGATTGAACATTAATAGAACATAAAAAGACTAGCATATATTCTGTTTTTCCTTATGAAGGAAGTAGTCGATCTCATAGGTTAAAGTATAGAGATACTTAAACAAACTTATGGGTGCTTATTAGAGAACAAGTAATGTGAGCGGAACCATGGACCATCGAGCAGGACCAAGCAGAGAGCTAGCCATGCCAGAAGGGCCTATGACCAAAGCTAGGGCCGAGAGACTTAAAGAGGCTCTTTATACTCATGTGGGCTTTTATCTTAAGAGGATGGCGAGCTCCAAGCCTATTGGAGGAGAGTTTAATGGAATTGAGCTTAAACTAATCCATTTAACTCAAATCCTTGGACCGGATACACTTAGAGCTTGAAGATAAGAAGACTTGGGCTATTTTAACGCTTCATCACTCAAGCCCAAGGAGTGTTTGGTGCGCCACTTATTTTATTAGTGGAAGTGGGCTATTTAATTCACTTAAGCCCAAGAGCATATGGATCTAGTAGCGGCGCCACACATCAAACTTATTTATTTAGTTTTGGGACTTTGTTTTATTTGGGCTTCCATGTATTCTTAGCCCAACCTTTTATTATTTAACCTAGGTATAAATATGTGTCATTAGGCCAAAATTTTACAACTTTTAGATCAAAATTACTGGAGTGCTGTCGGCTTCAATAGGAAGAAACATTATTCTCTTGTTCTTGTTACCTTTCGAACCATCTTTCACTTATCAATTGCTTTCCCAATTATGGCGTGTCGATTGTTCATTTCTCTTGGTTTTATTTTGATTATCGGGATTGTTTGGAACAAGTTTCCAAGAGATATCGTAGAAATCAAACCTTGAGTATCCTTATTTTCTTGATTGTTGAATTCAAAATTTCCATCCTTCTTAATTCCTCAAGGTTGAAAACACACCAAAACAAAGCATCCATCGAAAACATCATCAAATCGACATCAACCCTTCTGTGGCGCGCATTATTTTGGTATCAAAGCCTTGGTTTGGAGGAGAATTCTTATTCCACTCCGTCAAAATTCAATAAACTACCACCCATCACCATCCAATTATCATCGGATCATCAATTCAGGTGTGAATTAACTTTTGGCCTAGGATTTCAATCTTTCTTCTTGATCTTATCTTAGTTAAGGTTTTCAATTTTTCTTCTTGTCACTTATGTTGAAACTTTCGGCTTACAAAAAAAAAAGTCGAAAAAAAAGTTCGAAAAAAATATGAAAAAAGAGTCTGAAAAAAATCTGAAAAAAAAATATCAAAAAAGTCAGAAAAAATCTTTAAAAATCTGGAAAAAAAAGAGTACAAAATCACTATACAAAGAATTCTGTTTTCCCATACTTTTTACTTGATTGTGGTTCATTTGAATCAATCATGACAAATAGTTTCAAAATTTTTCAGATTTGCTAGCTTGTTATTGGTTATTGGTTTGGGTTGCTTGTTTCTTGTTATTTGAGCTACATTTGGGAACATTGATTTGTTGAAGCTATGGTTCTAATTGTAACTTGGATTTTAGAGAACATTGAGTGATAAAAGGCAAGAGTGTGTGAGTTTATTTGAGGGAGCCATTGTCGTGACTTAAACACGAGGGGAGTGACAAATTCTTGAGTGAAACACGCGAGGGAGTGATTGTGAGGTTGTTTTCTACTAACCTTCGTTTTGCAGGAATGAACATTCACTAAAATGTCACAGGAAAGTGGGAATCAGGATGAAGGTAGAGTGGGGGAGATGAATTGGGAGCCATACATCAGTCATTTGAGAGGTTCAATCTCTCTTTTGAACGCATGAGGGAGACATTGGATAGTCATGCTCAGCAGATAGAGGAACTTAAATGTGGGGGACGTGAGGAACCTCAGGTTAGGCCTGCTGCCTTTTTCCAACAAGCACCACCACCTCGTCAACAACCACCACGATATAAACCTGAGGAGGAGGAGTTTGATGAGGAGGAGGAGGACAATGAAGAGCGCATGCCCAGTAGAGCTCGGAGAGGAGAACCCCTTAAAAGGCGAGATGGAGACCTCAAATCCATTAAGATGCAGATCCCAACATTCAAGGGGAGGAATGATATTGAGGCATACTTGGAGTGGGAAAGGAAGGTTGATTTGATCTTCGAGTGCCATAACTTCTCAGAGGAGAAGAAGGTAA
>JAOQMK010243772.1:0-10970 GCA_027564415.1 Erythroxylum macrophyllum
TTCCTAAATGGCCCTTATACCATCTTATTCTATTTAAATTCTAATAACTCATAAAACTCTCAATTCATATAATTCTTTTTAATACTAACGATGCATCACAGAACAAATCTAATTTCACTAAATCCCTTCATTTAATAATCATAACCTACACAATAAAATCCTCAATTGATTCCAACCAAATTAAACATTATCAAACTAAAACCTCAAAATAATTTAAACATGCCAATTTAAACATGCTTATTGATTATGAAAAAGGAATCGGGGCCCAACACTTTGTCTAGGTAGTGAGTTATGGTTGTTATGAACTCTGATGGAATCACTAACATAAATCTTCTCATTTTTCACAAGGAATTTCCCTTTGTAGAGAGTTTAAGATGCACATTTGCAAATTTCCTCCTAGTCACGTTGAGAGATTGGAGTATCAAACCCCACCCTGGTGATGCACTTGACAGATTCATATCCATAAGCCTAACTAGAAATCCCTCTTATGACTGTTTCATTGTCAAGGTGGTTAACTAAAAAATTACTAAATTTAAATAGGGACCTCTTTTTGTAAATTGATTCATTAAGTTAGACATCAATAGGATGTGATTAAACATCTTATGAGGCAAACATTCATAAATGCTATTAGTATAAAGGGATGTCTAATCAACATTGATTAGAGTTCATTCTAAGTTTTTTCTTGAGGAGAAGTTTGAATTCTTGCTTGTGCCTTCCAGTGAATTGATATCACTTTTTTCTAAGGTCCTCTATGCCTGTATTAAAGAGGTAATTTTGTTGGGACCCGATCTCAGAATCGGACCCCAACCGAAAAAATAAAAAACGGAACAAAGCTAAATAAAGAAACGGATCGAAAGTCATAAGTGGAAGCGAAGCAAACAAACGGTTCAATAGAACTGAAACAAATTTCCGACATTCGAGAACTTAAACTTTTTGACGAAAACAAAACGGTCGCGTTGGAAACCCCAAGACTAAACCAATAAACGAAGCAAAATACAAAGCGACGGAAAGCGAAAATGAACGAAAGCGAATTCAAAAGAACAGAACATGAGGCGAAAGTCAAAGGATGAAATGCAAACCGAAAGCGAATCGGATCAAAGCAAAACGAAAACGAATCGAATACAAACAAGCTAATCAAATCAAAACATAAAGCGGAGACAAATCAAAGCGGATCCGACATCTGAAACGTGAACATGGAAAACTATCACGTTGGAAACCTTAGACTAAACTAAGACCGAAACCCGGTATAAATTTTTTTTCTTTTCTTTCTTATTCCTTTCATTCTCTTCATCTTTATTCAATCTTATACAAATCAAAACAATATAATTTTCCCTATTTAGAAAATCATCCTCAAACAAAACTCAATTCATCTAAATCTTCTTAATCATGCAATATTTCAATTTCCTCTTTAAAAAACATTTATTCTTATTCTAATTCTTTCTTCAATCAATATTTACCAAAATTTTGGCAGCATAACGGTTGCATTTCAAAAAACCCAAAAACCTGCAAAGGGTTTTTAAAACACACTTCTAATAATCCAAATCAAAACACACAATTCCTAGGACCTCCTGTCCGAAATCTCATCATACACAAACACAATCATATACCTAAAACACTTCATTAATCTCAATCACAAATCAGTGTCCTCGAACCTCCCGTCCGGAACCCATATAATAATCACATTCATATACACTAACCATAATTTACTTACATGATCCAATTCCATAATCATATACAAACTTATATCTCAAGTCCATACTCAAATTCAGAAAATATTTACATTCTGAAAAGAATACACAACAAACTTTAATGGCTTTCTAAGCCATAAATAATACCAAAGTCAAAATCCAAAATTTCACAAAATACAAAATAAACAAAAGCAAACAGAAGCCTTGACTTTCTTTCATCCGATCTCCTGCTTGAAACCTGGAGAGGGAGATGAAAAGGGGTGAGCTAGACAGCTCGTGGATAATATATTTATAAATCAAAAAATAAGCAAAAATCATTTCTCAAAACATTTGCCATTTATGAACATTTTATAGTAGCAAATTTTTCAAAAACTTATTTCTTAAACCTTTCAACTTTTCAAATCATTCATACTAAATTTCCAAAATTTTCACAGTTACAAACCTCAATTTCTCATTTCTCCAAAATTCTCAAAATTTTCACAAATCATGCACAATGTCAAAAACATGAATGCGTCACAAATATAAAATCAAAATCACATAACACATCAGACGGTTTGGGTCGGTCCAAAATGGAACATACTGCACATTCCCGCATAGCGGTCCTATGCAGCCGTGAACAGAACGTACTACACTTTCTCTCATAGCGGTCCAGTGTAGCCGTGAACTTATGGGAGTCCAAAATTGAAGCTTCAGTGCCACTAGCGGGCAGGCGGCCGAAGCCTATAAAAATGAGACAAGTGCACTTGACTCTTAACTTATGGGACCTAACCAAACCCACATAACACATAATACATATTTGAAAATTTGGATTGCCCGAAGGCATATTTCGAAAACTTAGCTTTTCATGTCGTGTCATACTAGACACATTGACATTCACAAACCACATAACAATCATTCAAAATATCCAACGACTCATAAATTTCCACAATTGCAACAATTCATATAGCAATTATTCAGTCATTCACAACCAAGGATTCTCAAACATCAAAGTTAAATGAATGCATAAATTTTCATAATTACCACATCATTCAAGCATAATGAAATTCAGAATTTTTTTTATCAATTTATCAAAATCATTTGAAACAATAAATCTAACCCTTGCAACAATTTTCATAATTTCAGAAAATTTTCTTAATTTATCAAACCATTTTAAAACTTGTAACAATTGCATCATTTAATTTATCAAACATTCGAAAACAATAATTCGTAAATCATTTCCAAAATCAATTAATTTAGTCATTCGAAAACCATAATTTATAAACAATTATACTTTCTTGATTTTTCGAAAATTCACAACTAGCTTATAATTCAAAATATAAACATATTACCCACCTCATATCCTTGCTAGAAACTTGTCTAAAGCTTCAATTTCTCCATTTCTTCCTTCCCTCCAAATTAAAATTCCCTAAACCAAATTCACCCAAATTCAACATCACAATAGACATAATCCTCAAAATTAACTTAAGAAGTCATAAACTCATCATATTTTCAAGCTATCTAAATAAAAAAACTTCCAAAATTCCAAAATCACAAAAATGGCATAAACCCTAATCAATTAAACATCCAAAATTAAACCAATTAAACCATGCAATCACCAAAATTGAGCTTAGGAAACACAACCCCATAACATTTCCAAGCTATCTAAACCAAAAACTCATTAAAAACTCAAAGACCAAAAATCATCTCTTACCTTCTTTCTTCTCCATTTTCGGCATTTCTTGGTTCATCATGGAGCTCTCTTCTTCTTCCACCTTTTTCCCTCTTGGAGCAACCTAAAAAGCTTGCTTGAAATCCAAGAAAAATGAAAACCTAGCTTTCTCTCTTTCTTCTTCCTTCTTCTCCACCGACGGCTTCACTCTTCTTTCTCTCTTCTTTTCTTTCTTTTCTTTCTTCTTATTTTTCTCTTATTGTTGTGCTTCCTCTTGTTAAAAACAACATCCCCCTTGCCATGTCATTAATGAGAGCCAAATGACCATAAAGCCCCTCCTTATATGCCTTATAACTTAACCCTTTAAGTGATCTTCCCAAATTGCCCCTGAATTTTATTTCAATTCATACTTACTTTAGGACATTTTTCTCACCATCAAATTGAAGGAATTTGCCAAAACTTCCTTCTAAAAAAATGTTCCTCATTGTCTTAATTTCATAATTTCACTAAAATCATTAAATTTGGTGCACTACACCAAGAGTTATGCTCCAAAAATCTCAGACTGTCATTATGCTAACACATTTTCTAGCACTTTAATGCCATCCGAAAATTGGCATTCTTAGAGGCTGAATTAAATTTCACTTTCTTCAGACAAATTATAGCCCTATCTCTCTAGTTTAATCCAAATCAAAAATCACCTCATTTGGATAACTAGAGCAAAAATTATGGCCAAAATACTTTCAAATTTTTCTAATCCAAGACTGCACACTAAAACCGACTTCAATTCAGAAATTGACAGTCTTAGGGGATAAATTGAAATTCAATTCCTTCATATGATTTGTAGCCCCAAATCTCTATTTTAGTTTTCCTCAAGAATCAATTCAATTGGATCTCCACAGGCCAAGAATTCACTAAAATACTGAACCATGTTCAGAAAATTTTCAACTCACTTTGATTAAATCAATATCTTTCAATTTAATCTTAAAAATTATAAATTTCCCATCATGATGTAGATAATTGTCTTAGAAATCCAACGCTTCAAAAACCAAGTCAATTGGATGTCGGACGGAGAAATTAGAAGCAAAAGATTGAGAGAGGGTTGGATTGGGAAAGAAATAACAAAAACAGAGGGAGTCAAAACGACATATAAATAACTAAAATTTCCAAAATTCATAACTCTTGATCCTGACCTCCAAATTTGACAAATTTGGTATCAATAGAAAGCTCAAAGGAAGCTCTAAAACTTCCATGAAGGACAGAAAAATCAATTTGGCCTCTAAGGGAGTCAAAAAGCCACTCCAAGTTTCTGTCATATACTTGTCATCTCAAAATAGTTACAGAAACTTCCAAAAATCATAACTTCACATTCCATGGTCCAAAAATTGCATACTTTATGCCAATGGAAAGATCAAAACATAATCTAAAACTTTCATGAAGCACTTAAAGGCAATTTCAACTTCTAACTAGGTCAATTTTTCAGTCAAGGATTCTGTTCTATTAAACATCACCTAAACAAAATCCCAACTTTCAATTTTCACATCTTCTAATTCCCACATCCAAAAATTGCATACTTTATAGCGTTGGAAAGATTGAAAGACAAGCTACAACTTTCATGTAGACGACTTACTCCAATTCAGACTACATCAAGACAGTGATTGGTCTCAAAGCAGTACACCTAAATGTACACTTATGGACATTTTCACAAAACAAAGCAAAACAATACTTTGAATGATAATAACTTTGAATGATCATAATTTTCAGTCCCGATATCAAAAAATATCAAACTTTATGGCTACAGAAAGGTCTCAATATAATCTACAAGTTTCATGAAGATCATTTTCTCAATTTCTGCCTAAATCAAAAACTCAACTCTCTACGCCAAAAAGTCAAACTTTCTCAATTTTTCATATTCTCACACTTTTTCTCTTTAGTTCTTAACTTTTAACTTCCATTTCAATCAACTATTCACTTTAACTTCTATAACCCATACAAATCTACACAATTATCAAAAACATCAAAACCCAATATTTCTTTTCTCATCAACTTTCTTAAAGCACAAAAACATCCCTAACACAATACATATACAAAAACCACTTAATTCATTTCATTTTATAATTCTAAATTCCACTCAAAGATCGGGGTCCAACAAATTTCCTAAAATTTGCTATATAATTCTTAGTTTTTAAGTACCATTCTGCTGCATAGGAGAATAGAACTTTATTAAAATCCCCTAAGACAAGCTAAGGATGTTTAATACTGACTACAAGTTGAGTAATATCCTTCCATAAGGTTATCCTAACAGAAGTTAAATTATGAGTATAGATAAAGGTAATCTTAGATAGGGTGTTGCTAAAAAGGTATCTGAGATCTGAATAAACTAGCTAGAGGAATTACTATGTGATTATGGTTGAAAGGTACAATGATTCTTCCATTGTAATGATATTGGTAATTGTAGATCACTTTTCTAATTATTGTTGAGGAACATAAGCCTTTTTTGAAGGAATTGAATTTTATTTTGGTCATCAAAAGACCAATTAAAATTGGTTTCCTGATGAGTAACAAGTTAGAAAAGGCTTATTATTTATTCAAATTTTTTAATCTGTCTAATATTCCAAGTGAATATAATCACTAGTAGGGTTGAGGGTTTTTAGAGGAAGTTGTTTCTTTTTCATACCAAAGGATCTTCTAAAAATTATGAAAGGAACATTTTTAATTACATTAAAGACTAAGTTAGGAGTGCTTGAGTATGCTTGGCTTTGTTCTTGTATGGAGTGATTTTTGCGTTAGGTGTTGATAGAGTGAAAGAAACTAGGATTGTCTACTATTGAGACACTAAGCTAGCATTAGGGACATTACCTTCATAAGAATTAAAGAAGCTACTCCTTGTTTACTATTTCTAAATATCCCTAGTGTTAAGGCTGCATATTATTTAGAGTTATCCATATTAGCAACATTGGTTTTCCCTTTAGGATCCTCTATGATGGCTCTATTCTCCTTATTGTTAACTTTGGTCCTTATTATTTCTTAGTAAGACCCCAATTTGAATCTTCTCCCATTATGCTTTTAGAAGCTTGAGCTATGTTTTTTTAAGGATAAGAAAGGGATATTTTAGCTTCAATGAGGTCTCCGCGTTCTCCTAATCTCATAATTCTCATGGTGCTAGGTAGCTCTTTATGTAACTATACTTTAGCACAAATCTTACCAAATTCAATTCTACATATCCCTACTATGTGCTCATAAAAGCAAAGTGGTCCCCTAACTAACTAGCTAGGTAGTTGCGACCTAAGGTTGACCATTACTCCAAGGGGATGTTATATAAATTCTCTTAAATAGGAATAAATTTCATGGTTTGCCTATTTAGACTCATTTTAGGCTTTCATTTGTAAAGTAGTAAAGACTTCCCATATAAATGTTAGTGACTTTCTTCTATAATTCACTTTATTTTTTGTTCATTTGATGACATAAATAGTAAGTAGTCTTCCTTTATCATTAAAATTTGCATAAGAACAATCTCCCCCAACTTTGCTTCATGCCAACTTTGCATTTGGAGGGGAAAAGACCATTTATCATAGTAATAACCCACTAAGTTACTCAACCATCAAGAAACATATATGAAGAGGATCTCTATAGGTGGGAAAACGAAGTTGGGATTCTCTAAAGAGGCTTAGAGGATAAAGTGGAGCCTAATTAAAGGAGTCTGACTCCCTATAATCTGATGCCATGATTTAGGGGGTACAATTTTAGGTTGGGGAGGTGAAGTGGAGCCATAGAAGAAAGCTTTTGTATTACTTATAGCTAAAGTAGGAGGAGAATGGGGTATAGATGCAGGAACTTGTTGAGAAGTCAAAAGGGGTTGAGAATCAGGAAGGACATCTGTAATTTGGGGCTCTGTAGGAAAAGAAGTTAGGTTAGTGGCAAGAGACAGGTGAACGAGGGGATTGGAAGGAATAACAGATAAAATAGTAACATTAAGACAAGAGCAAAGGTTAATAAGTATCTCCTAGGAGTAATAGGTTAGAGAAGAGAGCATCAACCACTTTAATTAAGGGATTTGTGCTATGTTCCATTGCAAAAAAGGAAAAAAAAAACTTATGAAGAAAATGGGCAAAAAAAGTTCAAATTTAATTGAAAAAGGTGAAAGAATAAAAAATTATAATAAGAGGAGAAAGCATATTTAGCTACACTAAACCTTGTAACGTTACTATTTCTAAAAAATCTTGCCTTCTGTCAATTTAAAAGATCTCTCTTGTTTGATATATAGTTCACAAAATTGATCTTTTTATTTATATTTTAATTTATAATTATTAATGAAAAACAAGTTCATCCTATTAATAATTATGTTTAAGAAAATTAGTTAAAATGAAAGTTTAATTATTTTTAAAGAATTCACAAGTTTCAATACTGATAATTTATATAAATCTATTTTATTAATTATGAATAAAAATAAATAAATTAAATTTGTGAAAAGACAAAAAAGCCAACAATATTATAGAGTATCTATATAATTTATCCTTGAAAAATATATAATTATAATATAGCTACATATAATGGTTGAAATTTTAAACTTTAAATATTTAGTGGTATAAAATTTGAGAACAAACAAGAAATACTTCATAAGATTTTGATTGACAAATTTTTGTGATATTACATATTTTATGTATATCGAAAAATGGAAAATATGTTAACTAATTTCAGAATAAAAATTTAAATGGCACAAATGTTTTATTATGTAGTTTAGATGTAATTATTAAATTTCAAGGATGATCCTTTTAAAATTTGGGATTACGGTCAAATTAGTCTTAAATCTTTTGATATGATACCATTTTGGTCTTAATCCTTTTAAAAGTTTTAAGTTTAAATTTTCATATTAGCGTTGCCATATCAAATTTAAAAGATATAACATAAAATAACTATTTGGATGCAAGGACTAATTGGTTTGTTCATTTTTATTAAAAATTATAAAGACCCACGTTGTGAAAAATTCCCAAATTTTAAACCTTAAATCTTTGAATCCTTCAATTTCTTTCATCTTTTGCCACTATAAAACAAGAAATGTGGGTTTGGCAAAAGAAAATACAGAAAAAAAAGGTAACTCGTTGAAGTAGATGACAAGTTTGATATACTTAATTTATGAATGTTTCTTCATATCAACATATTTTAGATGAAACCATTAGTTGTTAAGGTTTTAAAAACTAAAAGAGCTTTGGAGACTAATGATGAACGTAAATAAAGAGAAGATATCGAAACTTTAGTGTAAGGATGGTACAAAAAATCCAGCATGACTAAACTTAACCTGAGATTAATGAGTTTGATTTGGATTGAAAACGTTTCAGGTTAGGCTCATATTTATTTGAATTTAAGCTTTTTGAAGTCAATTAGCTTGATTTGGCTTAATCTAAAGTCTAAATTTTTCACAAAATAACGTTATTTTAAAATTTTAAAAAATCTTTAAGTGTTTGATTGGGAATAGAGAAACATGTTCCTTATTATATGATAATTGGAGCAATATTGGCCTTACTTACAAGTCTTTCCTTTTTAGTAGGAATTCTTTAAATATGGTTTTTAGTAGGTATTTGGAATTCTATCTGATTACTTTGACATTTCAATAGAAGACATCTGAAGTATGAAAATCTCTTAAAATGATTACAAGAAGATAAAAGCAAGGTCAAAGGGTGATTGGACTGTGCTCCTTATTAGTTTTAGTACTTAAATATATAACATATGGAAGGAAAGAAATAATAGGTGCTTCAAGGGATGATAGGATTGAATTACCTTATATTTTCTCATGTATTTCCATGTGATTTCAATCCTATTTTTATGATAAAATGTTTGATTTGTGTTCTTTTTGGACTGACTATTAGGTTGGATATATTGATATATTTTTTAGTTCAAAAAGATAAAATTTTCTAAAACAAATTGGAGCAGCTAATTAAATTGTCTTTTCAATCTACAAGACAAGCATAAAACGCAGACGTTTGAGTCAAGGAGATGCGTGGCTTCAGGCACAAAGAGGCTTTAAAGAGTTGCAATGTTAATTGTCCAATCAAGCACAAAACGCAACTAAATGGACGTTGACGCAACAAGCTACAAAAGACAGAAAATAAATAAATTAGCTAAGGGCTGAATTAAAAGCCTAGGAAGCCAGCAGCAGGACGACGTCGCACAAGCAAGGTTTTAAAATTGATTGAGAAATAAGCAAGCAACAGGTGGCATTTTAAAGAGGAAAAATCACGCCAGTTGGAAGCAGCTGGACGCAGATGTGTTACAAGGACATCACGCACCGGACAGTAGACATCAAGAGGAGATTGACACAAGAACGCAATTGATGGTAAAAATAAGGTATCTTGTAATGCAACAGGTGACCAATGAGTTGTGAGGTGAGACACGCATGAGGCGAAAGCAAAAAGCAAGTCACGGAAATAAATCAACAAAAGGAATTACGTATAAAAAGCAACAAATAAACGTCACAACAGAAAATTGAGAGATGGCGCAAGGAATTAGAAGCAACACGTGGAGACCCAACAGGTTTTCAAGGCCCAGGAGCAGACAACCAACAAGAGAAGCAATTAAATGAAGAGTTGGATTTTAAATTGTGAAAAGTCACGCAGAAGGCAAGAGTCACGCAACAAATTGAATTAAGAGGAAGCTAGAGAAGAGCACAGCTGGATGCTACGGAAATGACGCAAAAATCACGCATGAACTCCAGGGTGAAACGCAGCATGGAAGTTCAATACTTTGAGGAGAAGCCGCGTCCAAGTCACAAGCAGGCGTCGTTTTGAAGACAATCAATGCTACAGCTAAGAGGGTTTCAAGTTAATTGTCTAATCAGGGCCCACTTCATTAAATAAAAGGGAGAAAACCTAAACTGACAAGAAGGGGGGAATATAAAGGTTTTTATTATTCTTTATCAAAGGAGACTAAGAATAGAGTCGGCGCAGCTCCTACACGAAATACACGCAGATAACGTGGAGCAAAGAGGGACGATCATATTTATCATTATAAGAAGTGGACGACAGCAGCGACTTGAGGGATTGAAGGCCGATAATTTTAAAGGACATTAGTGGAGTAACGACAGCAGCTGTTTGAGGGCAACGTTGAGCTGAAGCTAGTTTGGTAACAACATTTAAATTATCAATTTGAGTTTTATTAGATAGTGAATAGTGTTTTATGTGGCTAAGTTTTTAATCTAGACAAGGTACTTTACGTTTGATGCACGTAGTTCGTGAGACTCTTATGGTTTAATTGTTTCCGTTTATTTCTTATGTTTATTTAATCTCTGCGCTTAATCGATTTATTATTGTTGAGTTTGTTGATTAATGAGGCCTGTTAATTGATTGTCTTGATGATAAATTACCGAATAGATTAGTTAATCCGTGATTGCTGTCTATCAAAGTGGAGAATTAATTTCTTAATTAAATAGATTGCGGCTTTTCCGATTCTGTTGGTTAAGACGAGGATCCATTAGAGCCTACCACTGCCATAGATTATATTCTGTGGAGCTTTACTCGGGAATAGTCTAATTGGTTAGGGTAATAATCTGTGGAGCTTTACTCGGGGTTATCGAATAATTACAAATGGATTGGTAGATATGTGTTGTTCACTGTCTGCTATAACTTTGTCCATAAGAATGAACG
>JAOQMK010243908.1:0-10941 GCA_027564415.1 Erythroxylum macrophyllum
GCCCTCCTTATAAGCTTTAAACTTTAGCAATATTAGTAAACTTCCCAAATTGACCCTACTTATCTTATTTCTTTTCTGTTTTCTAACTTCATTCAAAACTCTAATTAACTCTTAATCACTCCATTAAAAATTTCATCAACCTACGCACTAAAACCCCAAATTATTTCTAACCAAAAGAAATTAAGCAAACTAAACCTCAAAATAAATTTAAACTTGCTATTTAATAAGGAAAGGAATCGGGGCCTGACATAACAAGATTTCTTCATGAAATGTTTAGATCTATGTCTTTAGATTAATTTCAAATTGGAATTATCCAATTTGGAGGTCTACAAACCATGATATGGCCAAATTACAGAGATATGTTCATATCGAAATGAACTGACTACCCATCTTTTACATTAAGTACCATAATGTCTCTTACTAAGATGCACTTAATTTATTATGTTCACTTCTTAATATACCCTAGATATGCTATAATACTTTCAGGGTATATGCTGGGGCATTACAGATGGAAAAGGGAACTTTACTCTCCGTTGTTTGGAGCTGGTACATTTTTAAATCCTAGTGTCTATTTTAGAACAAGTTTTACAAAAGAAAGTTAAATTTAATGTGAGAATGCTATTAACTATTACAACAATTATTGCATGTAAGATGATGCAAACTCTCTTATGTTTATAAATGGAGGCTTATAAGGATGCTTCTGGTGATTTTAGGATGCCCATTACTATTTGTGAAATAGAAGCTTAATTTAGGTATATATTTTTCAATTTTATTATTTTAGAAATTAATCATCACTTTATTTTGTTTATAAAGTTATTTTTGTTGAATTAATCATCACTTTATTTTGTTCCAAAATTACAAAGGTTTGTAATTTGAATTCTGAGTCAATATGTGAGTCCAACAAGATGTGAAAGAATTTAGAGCATATATGAATTCATCTATTTCAAGAAAGGAAATAAATTGGAAGACAAAAAATTGAACTACTTGGTCTTTGTTCAATACAATTTAAAGTTTTGAGAAATGTATATTATTATAATTATTAATTGAATATATTTTATTAATAATTTAATTTTATTTGTTCACTAAAATCATAATAGAATAAGTAATTCTATAATTCCAACTTCCTTTGACTATATCAATCTTTTAGCATATTGGTTAGAGGAATTGGGTTTGATAAAAGAGAGTCACTTGGAAGATAATATTAGATGAGAAAGTATTAACATGTCATTTGGTGTAATGAATTTGAATAATGGTAATAATGATGCTTTTTCAATGATAAGGATTTTGTACCAAATGAAAATTAGGGTTAATTAAGTGGATATTCGATTGAATGAAGGTATAATTTTTTTTCAATTTCCTCTTCTTTTAATTTCAATTCTATTTGACGCATATGTTAAATTCTTTACATACAATATAAATATAAAACTTTTAATTGTAAATATTTTTATTTCAGGTTTCGCTTCTACTTGATTATGCTCCTCAACACAGAATCTTGTTGTAATACTTGTGGAGTCATGAAATTTTGTTATTCTTTATAGTTAATGTTTTGACATAATTATTCTTTATTTTAAGATGAAATTATAACATTTTAAGTACTTTTATTATCTTAATTTTATATTTGTATGATGATTAAACTATTTTTTATATTAATTATGATCATTGTTTAACTGTGAAATATGTTAAAACTAATATTAATAGAAATAAATAGATTGTTGTTGTTTTAAATTTCTATTAGATTATTTTTGGAGACATAATTGATGTAAAATTATAAATTATATAATTTTCCAAAAATGTAATTATATAGCATAATATTTCAGGAACTACTTTGTAATTTTGAAAAAATTTCATATACTATTTTATAATTTTTTAAAACCACACGAAACAATACCTAGCATTGATCGATATTGGTACAGTACTGTATTAGAACTAAATTTGGTATGAATTCACCATGCTAGTAGATAGTCCAAATCACTTTATTCTTCGTTACAGGGTTAGGCAGGTAGTTAGGGAAGTAGTTCTATAGTCTATCAAGACCCCTGTCAGTTATGAACCAAGAATTCTGATCAATGACTTTCAAAACTCGAGTATTGATTGGAATTCTAGTTATAAGTGTTAAAAGTTCCCTTTTTAGGATTAAAATACTTTGAATAGCCTAGTTGTCAAACCAAAACCAAGAGTCTTCACTAGCCTCTTTATTATTGAAGATTCTCCATACTCTTTTAGCCATTAGGATAGTTTGGATCATATGTATAGATACAAATCCTAATCCACCTTCTTGCTTTTTATAGCATAATTGCTCCCATTTGATTTTTGCTGCTTTGGGCTTCTCAACTTTTCTAGACCATAGGAAGTTCTTAATGTATTTTTCTACCTCCTTATTGATCTTCTTAGGCAAGAAAATATGAGTACTCTAATGAGTGTGAAGATTTTTCAATACTAAATGGATAAGTAAAACTCCATTAGCTTATGATAGAGTCTTATTATACCATGCATTTATTTTTTTTCTTAAATTTCTCCAAAAGCAATAGACAATCTTAGAATATCAACTTCTTAGAGGATATTGGAACTCCAAGTTATTTGAAAGGAAGGAAATGAATATTCAATTCAATTATCTTCTTTAGTCTGTCAGTAATAGAAACTTCAGAAGAGAAATAAACCTTACTGTTTTGTGAGTTGACACTTAGTCCAGAGATCATGCAAAATGAATAAAGAGATTTATACAATAAGGAGATAGAAATTTTATTAGCTCCATAGAACATCATTAGATCGTCCACAATGCTTAAATAAGTGAGATGTATCTCCTTGTATTTGTAACGGAAACTAAAACCAGGAGTTCTTGATATGTTCATCTTGATTATCCTGTTAAGAATCTCTATAGATATGGCAAATGAGTATGGGGAAAGTTTCTCTCCCCACCTTATCCCTTCAAAACTTTTAAAATGTTTGATTGGGAATCCATTAATGAGCACACTTTAGGAAAGAGGTTGAAAGACAAATTTTGATTTAATTAATGAACCTATTAAGGAAGCCAAACCATTTTAGGCTACTAATAAGCTCCATTGAAGAGTATCTAAAGTTTAGGAGAAATCCTCTTTAATAGTACAAATTTTGATGGATTTGCTGGTATTATAGTCCTCATCATCCTAGACCATTAGGATATTGTCTAAAATGGTTACACCTAGAATAAAGGATCTTTAGAAAAATGGATTAACTATGTCAGATGCTCTTTTAATTTGTTGGCTAATAGCTTAGAGATCACTTTATAAACAATATTATATCAAGATATAGGATAAAAATGATTAAGGCAGTTGGCATTAGGAACTTTATGAGTCAAGCATATATAAGTAGTATTAATCTCTTTTAGAAATTTTCCAAAGTTCAAAAATTCAATGATAACCTCTATGATGGATTTCATAGGGCTTTTGAGTTCCTAGGCTTGGTTAGAAGTTTTCTAACCTATTTGATTCATGAGTAGATTAGATTGAAGTTGATTAGGGTTTATGATGAATATGGAAAATTGGGGGATTTTCCAATTGAGATGAAAGTTATGGAAGTTTTGTTGTGTTTAGGCAACCAAGAGACCATTCAAGAGCAAGAGGAAAGAGGCAATTGATTTTGGGAACTTCCAAGTTCAAGGTGGGTAATTTATTTATGGTTGTTGTGCAATATGAGCATGGATGTATTTTGCATGAAATGTGTGCTAAAGGACTTGTTTAAATTATTGATATGTTGATATTCACTATGATAGATATAAATTGTGATAAATGATTGAAATGTTTATGACATGTTATGCATTGATGAATGCTTGACATTTTGATATGGTTATTATGCTATTGAAGTGAATCATAGCATTTTGTGGATGATTGAATCATGAAATTTGATTGTGTTTGGGCAAGAGGGAACTGTTTTGTAGTCACGACGTGACATAATGCCTTCTCCCGGCAGCCCGCTTGTGGCCCACGAGATCTGAAAGGGACTCGTTTCATTCACGATCCAAACTTTGGTTTCATTGTTTTGTTCACGGAACCCTCAAGACAATGGATTGTGCTTTGCATTTTTATGTGTTTATTCATGCTTGGAATTGAATTCTAGCCAATGTGTTTCAATTGAAAATGCTATGAACTATAACATGTGTATTGAGTTTTAGATGTGGAAATTCAATTGTGATGAGAACGCTTGTATGAATGTGTGTGTGCTTACGATTATGGTCATTTGTATGGCTCGATGCCAATGATTATAAGTATTTTAGCCACTGGGCTGTGAAGCTCAACCCATCACTTTCCCTCCTCAGGTGCAGATCGAGGAAGCCAGTAAATCCTTGTAAGACATTTGGACCAAACCCGAGAGATTAGTTAGACTTTTGGATAGTTTGAGTAGCATAGTGAATATTGATCATTCATTGTAATATTTGTATGTATTGAGACTTTGATGAAATGTCAAAATGTATCAAAGCTTTGTTTGTACTACAATTGATTTGGGAAATGAAATGAGAATTTGATAAGTTCCCTTTGTAATATTATGTGATTTTCAAAGTTTAAGTATGTTGAATGTATATCTTTTTCTAATTGTTGAGTTTGCCAATAATTGCTTGTAGTAGAATAGCATGTTGGAGTTTGGAAGTTGAGTGATGAATTTGGATATTGAAGTTGTGTATTTTGAGCATTGTAAGTGACGAAGTTGAATGGAAGGATGAACTTGATGGCCTTGGATGAATGATTAGAAGTTGTGTGATTTGTGAGTTTGAATTGAAATTTTGGAAGTTTAATGCTTATAGATTGGCATTTGAATAGTTGTGAAGTGTTATTACCCTTGAAGGATTGAATTTGAGATGATTTGGAGTGTATATGATGTTAGGATGGAAGTTGGAAGCATTGGAGAGGCTTGGAAGAAGGTTTGGGGCACTTTGCCTAATGTGTGTCCGTTAAACGGACATCCAAGTCCGTTTAACGGACCTTCTCGGGTGGTTTTGGACAGTTTGGGCAGTGTGTGTCCGTTTAACGGACCTTCTCGGACAAAAATGGAGTGTTTGGCCAGTCCATGTCCGTTAAGCGGACATGCATGTCCGTTTAACGGACATCCTTGGGTCAACTTTAGTAAATAGCAATTTTGACCAATTTAGAGTGCGAATCTCACTTTGAGACCTCTACTACGAGTTGTAGATCTAGATGTCTCCTTTCCAATGGTGCAAAAACAAAAGCAATTGGACTTTTGTAGAAAAAGTTATGGCATTCGCGCCAAGACATGTCACTGCAGGATTTAGGTTGTGAACATATTCAATGCTTTTGATCATAACTCCCTTATCTGACCTCCAGATGAGGTGATTCTTGAACCAATAGATTCCTAAGACACATATATATCTCTCCATGAAAAATTGTATCATTTGGAGTTAAATGGAGAGAGTTTGCATTAGAGCAAATGAGGGGTCGATTGAGAGAGCATGTTTGGGGAATGAGCACATTTGGGTATTTTGATGATATCTTGAATTGTAGAACTCCGATTGAGGTGATTCTTGCGTAAAAGCAAACGAGAGACTTAGAGATATGATTTATATGAAGAAGTTAAATTGAAATTTCGATTTGAAGGTTTCCAAATTATGTTCGCAAGTAGGAGATCTGAGTTCAAGCATTGTGACTGATTTGCGTGAGCACGCCATGGCACAACTTGTGACAAGTTTTTGGGATGTTATAAGATAGTAATGAATATGAATTATTAATGTTTTTAGGGTTCAATGAAAGAACCTTTCGGGGTCATAGCCATGTTCGAGGTGTCATGCTTCGCAATAGAGTTGGATCCCGAAAGCGGGGTCCAACAACATCTCTTGATAAGATGTAATGATTTTGATGGTATATATCAAAGTACTAGAGTAAATAGTTTATTTAATGCTTCAATGAGCCTTATTAAAAACGATGTTTCGATTATAAAAGTTATGGCATAAATTGATCTGATTGAGATATTATGAAAAGTTGAAATTGATCTTCTTGAGGTACTAAGAATGACTGATAAGTAATCATGGAAAATAGTTGATTGATAAGGATTTCATGAGCAGTATCGAGGATAGTATCAAGACATTTGCTTCCAAAGAAGAATTTCACTGAGATAGGTTCAATAAGCCAGATGATTCAATCTAAGAATGGGTAATGAAGGAACAAATCAAAAATGAGTAGTTAATGAGTCATATCCCTAACGAAGACTCAAGCATAAGAGTTAGAAAATGCTACTGAGAGTGTATGCATCTTGTTAATGTAAAGTATCCAACTATGTAAATGGATTTTTGAATTCAAAGGGACACTCTAGCTAATGTGAGGAGAACTTAGGTCCACATTATAGTCTGTGTAAATATGTTTGGGAGACACAAATTATATATGATGAATGTGTTACCAACACAGGAAGTTATGTTTGCAAATAAATTGAAATGTGTGGAGAAACTAGTATGAATGAGCAGACATTGGAATAAGTCAATGCGAAATCTGAGGAACTTTAAAGAATGGAGAAAATTATTCGAGAACAATAAGTCCATTGAGAAATTTAAAATAACATAAGATACTATTACCTCATTGAGGAACTAGTTACTTAAGGAATTACGAGAACTAAACGTAAGCACAATGAGTTTTGGGTTATATCTATTGGAGTTAACAATACCCCAATAGTATTATGATATTGAAGGTTAAAGTGATCCAAGCAAAATTTTATCAGTTAGTGAATATGATCATAGATGGTATTTTGAGTGTGTTCGAAAAGTAAAGAAAATATATTGAATACTAGAACAAAAATATGTAAACCATATGAGTGATGATTGTATAAAGAATTTTTGAGGAACTATAACCCCAATGTTAATTATCCCATTCAGATTTGGAGATTTTGTAGTATATACAATAGAGTTTCCCATTAGAGATTAAGATGGAATCTATTACAGCATTATAATGTGATTTTGTATACATAGGGACAATTGATGCCTCATAAGCTGAATTTTGATATATGAATTGGAACTTGCTGCAATAGTGATTATTTCGAAAGTTTGAAGATATTATATGTAAAGAACATTTTGGATATACATATGAATATATAGATTAGTAAAGATTGAGGTAATTATTGAATTGGAAAGATTGAAAGGATTGTGCAAATGAGTATTTCCTAATAAAGCTAGTGTTGCAATCAATGCATTGAATAGAAAATTCAATAGCAGAGTACCACAAATTTGGTTATTAAAGTTATCAAATCTAGTGCAATAAAGAGTGTAAATTGTCAAGCTAAAAAGGAGCAAAAAGGGAGTATTATTAGCTATTGAAATTTAAAATCATTTTGAAAAAAGAGATTAGGAAAGCCCAAAATGAGGATTTAGAAATTGTGAATCTTATTGAGGAATTGGAAACGAATCCGACTTTCAAGTTAATGATACTTTATGATGGAATTAAGAACTATGTGTACTCGATAAGGAGACTATTAGAGAAAAGACAAGAAACAATTGAAGCTATATATCCTAGTAGGAATGCATCGAAAGAGCACTTGAGGGCTAAGAATGTAGAACCAAGAAATTATATGATTAAGTTACCAATTGTCTTGACTGTTGGAGACTTGCTTAAAGCTTATATTTTTGGAGTTCATGGGAATATGAGATTACTGTATAGTTCAAATTAACTACAGGCATAACAATCGTTATCTTGGTGAAACCATTAGAATTCTGTATAAGGTGTTATACGACAAAAAGAGTCTTTCGCCCTTACGTTGTAATGAAGAGGGCCTAAAAGAATGATTAAAAGCCATAACAAATTTGGGATACCGTTAGAGAGTGGAATGAATCTGTAATCAGAATAAAGTGGCTTTTGAAAGATGATGAATTTTGGTGGATCACGTCAAAGTTATGGAATATATTGAGAAAGATTTTAAAGTTAAGTGTATTGACACTGATGAGAAGTGAAAAAGATGAATTGTCTCTGAGAGTATCACCTTGTCAAGGTGTACTCACATTGAGTACAAGATGTGATCAGATTAAGAAAAAGGATAAACTAAGCCCAATATGAATTGGTCTGCATGAAATTATTATGAGTTAGTGTTACTGATAAAAGGATGTTTCAGATCTATAATGTGTGATATGTGAGTATGCTAAGAAATCTTAATATGATCTGACAAAGATGTATTGTCAGCACATGAAGTGAAAATGGTGAGTAATATGAGATATATATATTGAGGAACTAGTTAAGAAAGAAAATGAAATAAGTGATTGACATACCAAGTGATTCCATTGACTTCAATCAAGTGGAAGAAAGTATTCGAGTGATGACAGTTAAAAGGGAGACAAAGGAGACAATATCCCCACCTGTTCGAGCAAACAGGTAAGAATTTTAAGGACGAAATTTCTTTAAGAAGGGGAGAGTTGTAACATCCTGTTACCTGCGGGAAGGTTAGAATTGTAAATATGAGTGACAAAAGAGAGCTTAGAAAAGCATTTCATGCTCATGCATAATATAACTATACATGCAGTCATGAATAACTCCGGGTATAATTTGATTGATTTGTGAATTTTTTAGAATTATGAATGTTTTTACATTGAAATTTTTTTAATTTTGTTGAATTTATGAATAATTTCGACACTTTTGGGATTTTTGGAAATTTAGTTGATTTTGAATTTATCAAAATTAGAAATGTTAATGATTAGTGGAAATATTGTATTTGTGAATGTTGGTAAATTTAGGAATTACTTTTGAAATTTAGGGAGTATTGTGAAAAATAGGAAATAAGAAATCAAAAGATATTTGGAAATAATTAGATTGTAAAGAGTGGAGTTAAAGAGTTTAGTTCAAAAGAAACTTGGTTAGGGCCTAGACCATAGGAAAGTGATAAGTGTCAAGTTGCTTGTTGTACTTTTGCTAGAAGTAGGTTACTATTCTCTGAGAATTGAAAGGTTAAGTTTACTTCATAATCACCTTCTTCGAAATTCCTCCCAATACACAGAGTTTTTCCTTAAACACCTTTCAAGAGATTTCAGTGTTTCTCCCTTCCCCTAAATCAATCCCATCTTGTAAGTTGTTTCTTTTACCTTAAGAAAAACCAGAAGATGGTAAATGTTCACAGTGGTACGTCAGTTTTGCACGGAGTAGGGCTTGAAGATAGTTGGAGCTTTTAGGAGTTTACAACGAGTAAGTAATGGATAAATTTGTTAGAGTTAAATTTTGAAATAAACTGATGAATTTATTGTCATCGTATGTATCATGGACTATATTTTCTTATGGATGATATTGGTTTGAAATTAAGTATAAAAAAAAAGTGGCCTTGGTATGAGTTGTGTTAAGGAAAGATTGTGAAATAAATTGGTAGTTGATCTTTAAAAAGTTCACTGAGTATGCTTATTGATTTGGATTAAACTAGAAACCTATGGTTACATTTCTTATGTAGACATCAAATATAAATTCTATCTCTAAGAATCTCATATTTTTGTCATAAAGTTGAGAATTGTGTGCAGTACATTAGTGGATGATTGTAAAATTTGTGTTCTAAATTTTAGGGCAATTCTGGATTTGTTCTAGGCTAAATTAGAAAATTTTGTCTTCTAAAGATTGTAGATCTTGAAGTCCTCTTTCGAACCATCTAAAGAACACCCCAATCCGATATCTATAGGGAAAGTTATGGCAATTTTCCCAATCCTGTGTCGTCTGATGATGTCACTTAGTCTATAAATGATGTCATATCTTCTATGTTTTGCTTCTTCTGCTTTTTGCATCTTCTGTGTTTTGCTTCTTCGACTTTTTGCTTCTTCTGTGATGATGTCACTTTGTCTATAATTAACGTCATATCTTCTGTGTTTTGGTTCTTCTGCTTTTTGCTTCTTCTGGTTTTTTTGCCTAGCCTATCTTCTATTCCCTTTTTTGACCCTGCATAAGATAGAATTTGTCTTTGAGATCTTCATGAAAGTTGTAAATCTTGAAGTCCTCTTTCCGACCATCCAAAGAACACCCCAATCCAATGTCTTTAGGGAAAGCTATGGTAATTTTCCCAATCCTGTATCGTCTGATAATGTCACTTCATCTATAAATGATGTCATATTGTCTGTTCCTATTTTTGACCCCTTAGATGATACAATTTTTCCTTGAGGTCTTCATGAAAGTTGTATATATTGAAGTCCTCTTTCAAACCGTCTAAAGAACATCTAAATCCCACATCATTAGGGAAAGTTATGTCAATTATCCCAAGACAAGTTCAATATGATTGAGGACAAAACCAGATTTGATTCTGTGGCCATAACTTCTTCTTTATATGTCCCAATAAGATGACTTTTGGTTTTGAGTAAACTAGAGATATAGGGCTACAAATCATATAAAGAAATTGAATTGTAATTCAGTCACTAAGATGTTCAATTTATGGATGGAAGTTGTTTATAGTACACTGTTTTTGAATGTGAATAACCCGATAATGTTTGAGATATATCTTCCAAATTACTGAACCAAATTGAGAGATTTTGGTATCAATGGAAAGATAAGACATAGAGAAACAATTTTCTAGAAGGGAGTATGACCAAATTACATTAGTTTCACTTTCTAATTGATTGTGAGCAATAGACCCGAAGGTCTGGAATTTTGGAGAATTTATAAGAGGAAATGAGAGTTTTGATGATGTGTGATCATGTAATGATGGAATAACATTAATGAGTGAATTGTTGGTATTAAAATACCAAAGACATGTGTTTAGTGGAGATAAAGTGGTCCATATGATTAAAGTTGTGATTCAAAAAGTGAAGTAAAGTGTATCTAGTGGAAAGGAACGAGAAATGAGTTGTTATGAAAACAATTGATGAGAAAAAAATGATAATGTGATAAAGTGGGAAATTTGATAATATGCCCATGATTGTCATGAACATGCATCTTACATATTCCATATACACACATGTGCATAAATGAATGCTTATAATTGTGCAAAATTATTAATGTGTGTGCAATGTGTGTATTGCAT
>JAOQMK010243927.1:0-10933 GCA_027564415.1 Erythroxylum macrophyllum
GACTTCATTAATTCGATTGAAGATCAATATCAATTCATAAACAATGTTCATGAATATCAAATTAATGAATTATGCCTTTTCTTTATTTATTCATAAAGTCTGCACACGACTTTGAATAAAATGCGCTAAAGGGGATTGCCTTTAGGGCACAAATAAACAGTACCGACCTTCCATAAGTCGACTTATCGGTACCGAATGCGTGTAAGTCGACTTACCCATTGTACAAGTCGACTTGTACACGACATTCACTTACACCAGGAAGGTAGTAGCTTCAGGAGATTACCTAATCTAGGAAGTAGTAGCGTGAGGACCCGCTTTTTCTTCTCTCTCCCTCATATTTTCGCTCTCTTGAACTTCCCAAAAGTGGTAGATGATCGTGTCGTTTGAGCTTTAAAATTTATATACCCTCAAATACCGCAAGTATATAGGTCGCGACTGTAGTATAAGAGATGTCGATCCCACAAGGAGGGGGACTAATCTAATTCTATTTTATTTAAGGCTAAGGAAATTGAAATAACAGAAATAAAGTTCGTAAGAAAAGTAAATTCGAGAAATTGATTGGCAAGAGTTGTAATTCAAAATTTAACACAAAAAGAAATGAACTTTTTATCAATCCAGAAACATAATGGAAATCAATCAAGAGAAATTAATCAAGTTATGAGAAAGGAGATTTTACCTATCATTAATGCTAACCTAGTTGATTATGTGTTAATAGGGGTGTCAGTTCTTGAAGATCCTAGGGCTACTTACTCTGTCTCGAGTTATAACCATTAAACCTTAATTTATAAACCGTAATTGGATTATGAAATTTGTAATCTCTTAATTAACAAAAGACTCATAATCCTAATTAGATCTAAGGCACTCTAATAAACTATCAGGTTTTATACAGGATCTCACTCCATATAATTACTAATCTGATTAGTTACAGGTTCTATTGAATCGCCTAACTCTCATTAATTCGATCCAATCATTTTGTATTCGATTCACCCAAGAAATGAAACAAATCACAATATCCAATTAAAATAACACAAAATCAACTTGGATAACATTAAATCAAAATAAAATCCCAAAGGAAAGTTTAAAAGAACATCAATGTTCCAAATCCTATCATCATACTATCCATCTCAATTCTATACTTAATAAAATCGAAACGAAAAGGAAATATAACTTGGAATAGACGATGAAAGGCAGTGACATTAGAAAAATTCCTGATCTGGGAAGCACACCGAGTCAGCTTCGTCTTCTTCTTCTTCTCCCTCTTCCTTCTTCTTCTTTCTCTCTCTCAGTATTCTCTCTTTGGGGTTTCAAGTTTGGTTGCATGAAAAAACTCTCATATTCTTCTCACTTGTTATTCTTTAAATAGTTTTTTACGTTTTGGGCAACCCTAAGGTTTTTCTAGAGTTCGAAAGGTCCAAAAAGTCCTTTGAAACATGAAGTTCACAGGCTTCTGTGTGTCTACCCCCATGTAGGCCATTATGGCTCACATCTGAGCCTTGCATGCCACGATCGTGGGCCATTCCTGAAGCTTTTATCATGATCATGGCATGCAAGTCACTTGGAGCTTCTGTCATGATCGTGGCAAGCATGCCATGATCGTGAGCTAAAGCTAGAGCTTTTATCATGATCATGCCCTGCCTGCCACGATCGTGGGCCTGTGTTATGACCCGGCTTCCCTCTGAAACTCCTCCGTTTTTTGATATTGGCCCTGAAATACTAACAAATGTATCAAGGTACCTTAAAAACATAATATTTAAGCTCAAAAACTTGTACTAACCCGTAAAACACTTCAAACACAAATAATTAGCAAACTAACACATTTCTAACCTAAACACATATTAAATGATTGAATTAACGGCTAAACACATATCAAACTATGTCCTGAAACACGATGCAATTTACACTTATCACATCCCACAGTTAAACATTTGCTTGTCCTCATGTAAACAAAATAACAAACAACACAAAATCACAAAGCACATAATGCAATAATGAGACAATAGCTTCAACTTCATGAAACAAATTTAACTTTAAACACAATCATTCAAGTTGTTCCATATTATTAACATGAAAAATTCGCGTCTAGGAACTCTGGACTAAATATACATATTAATCAAAACTTAAACGTCAAGTTTATTCACCCTTTCAATTGTACACACACATTAATAATTATTTGACCAATCAAACTTTGTTACTAAACCTAAGCACGTTTTCATGAAAGGTTAAGCTACTTACAAGTTTGGTAGGTTTTTAATAGAAAACATTCCTTTTTTTTGTTACTTTTTGCAGACATGGACCTAGTATTTTTACACAGCGGCAAACATTGGTCATGAATGTCGATTTGGTTACTCAACTAAGTCATGTTTTTAGTAAGTTGCTTGGTTGGAATATCATTATAGCCTTTTGACATGAAGGCACACATTTATGTTGCTTGTCGATCTGATTACTCGGATACATCACGTTCTCAATTAGCTACTGGCTCTATTAATAACCTGAAGGCCAGTGGAATAGTTATTTATTTAAAATTTACAAACACTTTTTTTAAATTTATTTATTAATGTCTACCTTGTTGCTTTGGCTACTTGTTTTCATGAAAAATACTAGCAAAGCTTGTTAGTCAAAAGACTTAAAATTATAAATGAATGTGACAACTTATAGGGTGATAAACTAACACTGAATCCTAATTAACTTGTATATTTTTGCCAAAGAACCTAGATCACTAATTTCGCAAGCTAATGACTCTTCACAACCTAATAGATTGTGTTAAAAATTAAATCGAGTTCGTTCCATCTGTGCCATCGATACATTCACACAATTCACAATATGCAACCTAAACACACTAACATAAAAATATGCAAAATTCACACTCAAAGCAAAACACACAACCCTCCCCACAATTGAACAACATATTGTCCTCAATGTAAGCAGGAGACAAACAAACACATATGGAAGGAAATATCATAAAATAAAATAAAACAAAAAGAAAAACTAAATTTAAAAGAAAAGGGTTAAAAACAAAACCTGGTGATGGAGGTGATGATGGTGAGGTGTTGAGACCAAATCTGCTTGACACTCGAGATTGTTGTCTTATCTTAGAATTGCTTAAAGAGAGTAAGAGAATTAGTAATCCCAAATCGTTTCAAATCATTATAATTTTATTTAAAAATAAAAACAAATCTAACTAAACACAACAATTTAAATCCAACTACTGAATGTGCTAATTTATGGTCATTAGCTTAACCTTGTATCATTGGAAACTCAGTCAGGATCAATTATAAGCGGCTTGCTTCCACTCTTTTAATTCAACATAAGTTTTGTAACCTGTAAGTAAGCTACAAATTACAAAATCATCAGAAGGACAATATAGATAAAATTATGAAAACCAATTAAGCTCAAGAATGTCCTTTTTTCGAGCAAACTATTATCAAAATAGGGAATAAAAAAACTCCCTACATCTTCCATGGAATTCAGCAGTTTGCCTAGTAAGAGGGTGAGTTGTTCTTTTCTTGGTTCTTCATCATTTGCCCTCATCTCCTTTTCTTCTTTAGCTTCCTGAATAAAGACTTCCATAGCTTCTTCAAACTTGATGTCCGTTTTCAGTTGTTCTTTATCCTCTCGTTCCTTCAAAAATTTGAGCACATCAATTTTTCTAAATGAGTTACCCTCCTCAGAATTCTTTAATACATCATTCATGTTGAATATCACTTGGTTATCACTAATCCGAATGATGAGGTTCTCTTCATGGACATCTACCCAAGTTTCTTCGATGCTTAAGCATGATATAACAAGATCTAGGGAATAATAGGGAGGGTTATCATTCTTTTCTTAATCTCTTTGTCTTCTACAAGATGGGATTAAACTTGATTTTTTACTAGTTTTTCTTACTCTTCCCCATTTCTAAGTATGATAGCCTCATATTGCTCTCGTTGATATAATTCCATATTACTTAGAGAGTCTTGTATACTTCCCTTACAAAATTCACGAGAAAGTTGTCTCATTTGAATCTTCAGGTTGTGAATAAAAGAGGCATGATTTTTTGTTACTTGATCAAATTGCTCTTCCAGTCTTTTCTAGGTCTTTTCCATGTCTATTAGCTTATCCATGATTTTATCCTATTTGGAATCCCATGAATTGGACTCATATGACTGAAATCCTAATAGGTCTTGATGTCCCATGTGAGTACTTACATTGTTAGATTAATAGAAATCTGGGTGGTTCTGCCACCCTGAAGTGTAAATGTTCATATAAGGATGATGATTTCCTCAACTAAATTAGGACTCATTGAAATTCGTAAGAGTCCTTTGCTCCCTATAATATATATCCTCTAGATAGTTCTTTTTATCTCTTCTTGATATTTAATTTCTGGATTCTTCATCGCTGCCTTGTGACGTCCAAATTAATGTGTTTTTGACTTTTCACCCAAACTTCTTACACTTCTTTTCTTCTTGTGATTAGGTACCACGATCACAAAAGATAGTGAAAAGCCTTAGACTAGAAGAATTAAACTATCCTTCACCCTCCCTAGCAACGGTAACAAAAACTTGATCGTGTCGTTTGAGCTTTAAAATTTATAAAACCTCAAATATTGCAAGTGCATGGGTCACGACTGTAGTATAAGAGGTGTCGATCCCACAAGGAGGGGGACTAATCTAATTCTATGTTATATAAGGCTAAAGAAATTGAAATAATGGAAATAAAGTTCACTTGAAAGTAAATTTGAGAAATTGATTGGCAAGAGTTGTTATTCAGAAATTAGCATAAAAGGAAATGAAATTTTTAGCAATGCAGAAACACAATAGAAATCCATTAAGAGAAATTAACCAAGTTATGAGAAAGGGGATTTTACCTATCATTAATGCTTACTTAGTCAATTATGTGTTAATGGGGTGCCAATTTTAGACGATCCTAGGGCCGATTATTCTCTCTCGAATTATAACTTTTAAACTGTAATTGGATTATGAAATTTATAATATCTTAATTAACAAAAGACTCACAATCCTAATTAGATCTAAAGCAGTCTAATAAACTATCGGGTCTTATATTGGATCTCTCTCTACACATTTACTGATATGATTAGTTACGGGTTTTATTGAACCACCTAACTCTCATTAATCTGAATCAATCATTTTTTATTCGGTTCACCCTCTCAATTTATTAATGAATTATGTAAGAAACGCAATAAATCACAATACCCAATTCAAATAACACCAAATCAACTTGGATAGCATTATATCAAAATAAAATCCTAAAGGAGGGTTTAACAGAACATCAATATTCCAAATCCTATCATCATACTATCCATCTCAATTTTATACATAAATAAAATCGAAATAAAAAGGAAATATGACTTGGAATAGATAATGGAAGCTAGCGACGTCAGAAAACCTCCTAATCCAGGAAGCACGTCGAGTTAGCTTCATCTTCCTCTTCCTTTTTAGTGTGACTGCATGAAAAAGCTCTCCTTTTCTCTTCACTTGTTGTTCTTTAAATAATCTTTTATGTTTTGGATAACCCTAAGGTTTTTTGGGGGTTCAAAAGGTCCAAAAAGTCCCTCGAAATGTGAAGTTCGTAAGCGTTTGCACATTGGCTGACTCTGGCCACGATCATGGGCCTGTGTTATGGCTCGCGTTCCCTCCAAAACTCCTTTATTCTTTGATATTGACACTGAAACACTAGCAAAATTCCCTCCGAAACTCCTCCGTTCTTCGATATTGACCTTGAAACACTAGCAAACATATCAAGGCACCTCAAAAACATAATATTTAAGCTCAAAAACTTGTACTAACCTATAAAACGCTTCAAACATAGATAATTAACAAACTAACGCAATTCTAACCTAAACACATACTAAATGATCGAATTAACAGCTAAAAACATATCAATCTATACCTTAAAATATGATGCAATTTACACTTATCAGTATAATATAGAAGCTACCCTAGGGTTACATCATTAAGTCTTATATGGTATTTCCAATTAGGGCAACCCTAAGTTTTTTTCTGGGTTTGAATGGTTCGAAAATCCCTCAAAAACTTAAGTTGGGACTACTGTTCATGTATCTGTCAAGCAGGTCATGATCGTATACCTTAGAGGCATGATCATGGCTAGGAGTTTTTGCTTCTATCACGATTGTGGCCCATAATGTTATGATCGTGGCTCCCTGCACATGCTTTTCTCACGATCGTGACGTATTCCCCACAATCGTGGTTCCTTTCTTTTGCTTCTGTCGCGATCGTGGCCTTGGGTTATTTCCGGACTCTTCTCTAAATCTCCTCCAATTGCCTAAACACACACTAAAATAGCCACAAAAACATGATGCAATCTACACCTATCAAACATGGTGTGGGTGATGGCTGTAAAAGGGAGAGCTGGAACAAAGGAAATACCAAGAGTGTGTAGAGCTGGATCACCTTGTTCTCTTCAGTTAAGCCACCTATCCCACTAATTTTAAGCTAGATTTTATCATAAAGAAAGGAGGGTAATGGCTAGAGTAAGTTAGGTGTCAGTTGGAGCAAAAGAGTGGAGTTTTTGTGCAGAAAATAAACAACTCATGGTTTTTCATTCTTGGAGATTAAAATGGAGTTTTTAGGCTGAAACGAATAGCTAGTATTCTCCTTCATTTATGGTTGATTCTCAACTATAATGGAGACATTCTTGGCTGATTTTTGGAGCTTGAAGGAAAAGATGGAGCGCTAACCCACTCAACACCAGTTTGGAGGTGCAATCGACAGTGAGGAGCACATTTAAGTATAGATCATTGTGTATCATTTTCTTTCCCCTTTTTCGAACTGTTTACATTATCTTGAGATTAATGATTGGGTATTGTGTAAGAATGCTTTTAATGCTCTATTGAATTATTTTTTATGAAAACCCATTGCTAGAATTTGAATATGATATGTAATAGTCGTGTTTGAAGTCATATGTGGCAACTAACTGTATTAAATCGTTAGGGATAACATAATATAAGTTAAATAATCCAAGCTTGTGTGATTATTGCTTAGATTGGTCTATTTTTCTTAAGGGTATTATAGCTGTCCGATTAAACTTAGAAAGCTATTTCTAGGTTATCTAATAGTTAGGGTTAATTAATGAGCTCTTCTTAATTAACTACAACGTAAGGAAAAATCAGAATTAACAGAGCTTGTCATTAATTCACGATCAATAGTCTAAAGAGAAGTGTGAAGACGATAATTCAATGAAATATGTGAAATTATGCTTAGGCTGAGATTAAACCAAATAATTGGAATTTTAAACCATTCATCAATTTTATCACTTTGCTGCTGTTGAATATGAGTTGTTTTTATAGATTTAATTTTACTTTTTTTTTTCTAATTGGCATCGAACCAAACCCCCCTGTTTTATATATAGGCATAATTTCGGATTTAATCTTTGTGGGATCGAGCTAAACTTACCACTAGCTGTAGCTTTAGGTCTAGTTTATTTTGTGTAGTGTTACGACGCGCTACCAATTTTTGGCACAATTACCAGGGATTAATATCCTTTGCTTTTCTGAATTTATTTATTTTGTTTTGTTTTTATTTTCGATTAAATTCTTTTTTGATTTGGTTAGTTACAGTGTATGACATGATCTTCTCACACTGGTGAATTAAAATTTGATCGAGAACTTTAAAGAACGTTATCTAAAGCAAGAAGACAAGTTGCACAATGTTTCGAGAATCCGTCATCATCTGATAGGAAACTTGATTCATCACTAGGAATTCAAATAGTTTTAGATTTACTTTCTAATTCCTCTATTGATTCCATTTCTGAAATTAATTCTAACATGCAGGTTAAAACAATGGTTGCACTCTTAAGTAGTTAGTAGCTCCTAATTTTAATCATCAACCTTTATGCATTGATTTTCCTGCTATTGATGTTGCTTTTGAGCTTAAATCTAGTCTAATTAATCTTTTACCTACTTTTCATGGTATGCTAGGTGAAGATCCTCATAAGCACCTCAAGGAGTTCCATATAGTGTGTTCTAGCATGAAGCTAGCTGGAATACAAAAGAGCAGATCAAGTTAAGGACATCCCTTTTCTTGTTAGGAGATACCCCCAAGGATTGACTTTACTACTTGCCATCTGAATCAATTACCACTTAGATTGAGATGCAAATACTTTTTCTAGAGAAGTAATTCCTTGCCTCTCGAGCTACGAATATTCAGAAGGAGATAAGTGTAACAGCGCATGGGGAGACATTATATGAATACTAGGAGCATTTTAAGAGTTTATATGCTAGCTTTCCGTACCATCAAATCAGTAAATAACTCTTGATCCAATACTTCTATGAATGGCTTCTACCACAAGAAAGAAGTATGATAGATGCAGCAAACGGGGGTGCATTGGTAAATAAGACACCCATTGAAGCCGAAAATTTGATTTCCAGCATAGCTTCTAACTCTCAACAATTCAACATTTAAGAGGACCCCCAACTACTGAAAGTCAGTGAAACTAGTATTACTACATTGGAGCAACAGATAGCTGAGTTAACATCTTTAGTGAGGCAAATGGCTATAGGTAATGTCTCCAAATTTTTAATACAAAGACTACTGCAGCAAGCTCCAGATCATGAACTGGATAATTAAATTCATAAGACCTCAACTGTCTCGATGAATATGCTATTACTTTACTATGCTGCACTAGTACACATCCTAAACCCTGATGCAATGAATCGCTATACACAACATAACCTCAGAACTAGACGGAATAGCTATCACTGGTGCTGTAGTTAACCGATGCTTAAGCTCCTCAAAACTATTCTGACAATCATCACTCCATTTGAAAGGCACATTCTTTTTCAAAATTTTTGTCAAAGGGGCTGAAATCAATGAAAACCCCTCGACAAACCTTCTGAAATAGCCAACTAATCCAAGGAAACTCCAGATCTCAGACACATTCTTCAGAGCTTCCTCCTTCATCACTGCTTCTATTTTCTTTGTGTCCACCTGAATGCCCTGACCAGACATAATGTGACCCAAGAATATTACTTGATCGAGCCCACTTACTAAACTTGGCATAAAGCTATTTCTCCCTCATCAACTGAAGAACCAATCTCAGATGTGCAACATGATCTTCTCTACACTTCAAATACACCAAAATTTCATCAATAAAAACAATTACAAATTGATCTAAATAAGGTTGAAATACATTATTCATTAAAGCCATGAAAGCTGCCGGAGCATTAGTCAAACAAAATGGCATTACCAGAAACTCAAAATGTCCATATCTTATTTTAAATGCACTCTTGGGGACATTCGCCTCAGCTATTTTCAGTTGGTAATACCCCGATCTCAAGTCTAGCTTGGTAAACACCTGAGCTTCCTGTAACTAGTCAAACAAACCTTCAATCCTTGGCAATGGATATTTATTCTTAACTACTATCCAATTCAACTGTCGGTAATCAATGCACAATCTTAGGGTTCCATCCTTCTTTTTTACAAACAGAACTGGAGCTCCCCAAGATGACACACTAGGCATGATAAAGCCCTTAACTAACATCTCCTGTAACTAGGTTTTCAGTTCCTTCAGTTCATCAGGTGCCATCATATATGGCAGAATTGATATAGGAGCGGTACCTAGAACAATATCAACGGTAAACTCTGTCTCCCTTTCTGGGGGTAATCCTAGTAGGTCAGCCGGAAACACATCCAGGAAATCCCTAACAACTTGAATATCCTGAATGGTTTGTTCATTTTCAGTATCAACTACGTGGGCCAAATAAGCCTCACATCCACCATGAATCAATCTTAAAGCACTCAGAAATGAAATTAGTCGGGCTGGCACTGCCTGACTAACTCCTCGAAACACCACTCTTAGCTGATTAGGAGATTCAAGCACTACCTCCTTAGTATAACAATTTATTACTGCCCTATGAGTAGTAACCCAATCCATGCCTAAGATGAGGTCTATCTCTCTTAGTTGCATATAATCAAATCAGCTTCTAATTCTGCTGATCAATCCGAACCACACACCTCTTACATACCTCACCAATCACTGTTGTGCGAACCACTGGAGTACTAACTACTAATCCACATTTCAGTGTCTCACGCTCACAATGTAATCTAGATGCTAAATGCAGGGTGATGAATGAATGTGTAGATCCTAGATCTACCAGTGCATATGCTTCAAAATTAAAAACATTCAACACACCTACTACCACATCTGGGGAGTTCTGCGCCTCCTGTCTAGTGATGGCATAGACCCTGGCCTGAGATTGCGGCTGGTTGCCCCGTCAGTCCTGACACTAGACCCTACTGACTGAGTCCTACCTCTACCTCTGCTTCTCCGTGCAGGTCTGCCAGCTCTACTCTGCTAAATTGTAGTCTCAGTCATAGTTCCTCCTCCAGCTCCAGATTGTGATTCCAACATCTCAGGGCAATCTTTGATTAGATGCTCATAAAAGCCATATTGAAAACATGCTCCCGATATCCTCCAACACTCACCACTATGATTTTTACCGCAATGTTCACATTCAGGAAATTGTTTTGACTGACTGGCAGGCATCTGTCCTCTGCCTCCCCCAGACTGAACAAATCTACCTCTTCTTTGGGATCCATGATGGGTGTCGAATCCACCAAAAATAATTCCCAAACACCAAACAACTATAAATTGTGCACAGTGGTAAATGGGGTCGATCCACAGAGAATGGAATAATTGATTCTATTCAAATGCCAAAGAACGAATGAAATTAATTAAAAGGGGGGTTTTGGAGTTTTCTACTGGAACTACTAATTAAACTAGTCACTAATAAATTATTAACGCAATTAAAATTAAATAAAATAACAACTATAATTCAACCAGCAAAGAACACAAATAAAATTGATTAACTCAATAAACGACAACTTAGCCAGGAAATTCCCAATTATTATGCATAGACCGCGATCATCGACTCAAATATTTTCTTTGGTTTAATAATAGGTTAGCTATGGTTACCAAC
>JAOQMK010243966.1:0-10927 GCA_027564415.1 Erythroxylum macrophyllum
TGAACATCCATAGATTATTAGAGAATTGACCCTATGAGAATGGCATGTTAGAGCAATCACATTCACTTATTAAGGCATCATATATAACACAAGTATTTGAGAAGATCAAAACTTCCCATTTTATTTATAAACATGAGCATACATCGTAGCATTACAGTACACAATCCACATATATACATTACCAACAACATTTAAGAGTTTGCTACTCTTTGCAAGACGTTCTACATGAAGTGGGATGTCAAACCAAAATATACTATTTAGATTCTTTAGTGTTAGCTGACAGACCTTTAAGTCATTCTTGCTCCAAAACATAAGTACTAGATTTCTACTTGATCTACTTAGGAGTTAGAACTCCTTTGAACTTGAAAAATGACATTGCAATTTTGATGAGTTTGCGAACTCAGTAAGTGAATTGTCATTGATGTGCTCACTCATATCAGCACTACTCAACAACACATATATAGTCCAATTTACCAAATATGTCATATAAATGAATAATTCACATCACATCACATACTTCATTGATTTCAACCAGTCAATATTTCATCTCAATTCAATGGGCATGTTAATTCAATTAGTTAATATGGTATATCCATTCAATCATTTAATAAATAAGGATGCGTATGCAAATGCATATGTGACTCCACTTTATTTTTACATTGTTGTGACCGAACGCCTATTTAACTGTCCGTATCAGTTGTGGATACCGGATTCATTTTATATACTATCCCGTACCTATTATGGATACTGGGCTCATTGATAACTGAGCCTACGGCTCTTTGTGCACATTTATGAGCTTTAAGCTCTGTTTCACTTGGTCACTTTTGTCACAACTCTTTGATTTGTTCATGCAATTCAATGTAATGAGATGCAATAATTCACATATGATGCAATCATTATTTCAAATTCAATATATTTCAGTCATATATCACATTCTTCGGATCTAAGTCTGACATTCAACATTCAGTTGAGAACACATATTTCCATATTCACGTACATTTACAAAATACTGCCAACACATTCTCGAATATCAATCTCCTCGGACAATTGATGGTCTGGAATTATCACAATCACTTGAGTAGCAATTCAATAACTGAATTTTAAACAAAGCAACTAGATTATCGTGAGAGAACATCTAGGTTGACTCACAAGATGCTCCAGAATAGATATTGCCTTGAAGACCCGGCAATGTTTGGATGCAATCGGTCAATTTATGCTTCTATATCATGCAATACACACATATGTATACATTACTAACTTGTTTAATCAAATGGATACTCAATCATGCACATGTATATGTGTCATGTTTAATGCATGCTCAATTGACTATCTCGGGTATGTAACCTTATTCACAAATCTTGCTCATTCATTCGTCATATCTTGTGCATAACTTATTGGCAATCAGATCAATGCCTTAAGAAATCTCGATTACTCTAAATTCATTTAATCATACATTTATCCATCCCTTCCTAATATTCCATACTCACACAACTTCCTAATTCTTGTTCAATCGTACCTAATTCATGACTTATATTCCTTGCATCACATTTGCATTCATAAGAACACCTTTATTTCTTTAACAACTCATACTTTCCAAATTCATATACATTGATATCAATCAATCCATTCCTTAATTCTAACATAAATTATCAACTTAAACTTATCAAACCCTTAATCAATCAATCAAACAACCATCTAAGTTCATTTCGAACCTTAGTCAAATCCAAATACACCAAAGTAAAGTAACTTATCCTTAGTTGGCAACAATCACACAAAACAATGTTTTTCACTACCCAAGCATTTCCCACAATTGTGGAAAGATAAAACATAAACTTTTCTTCTCTAGGGCATTTTCCACGATCGTGGGAAGGATCTCATACTGCTTCCACGATCGTGAAATGGGTGAACAGACGGTTCACCATCCCTTTCCTTCAATCCTTTTCCAAATTTTAACACCATCATACTAATCCATCAATTTTACCTTAAAGATATTTCAAATCCTCATCAATTCATCCCTAAATCCAATTCAAATTCATTTAATTGATAACTCATAAATCATAGTCTTTCATGCATTATAATTAAAACAGAACTATCATTCACCTTTATACATATAACCCTAACTTGTCAATTTCAAGAACACTCCCAATACATCCATTTTTCTGCATAGTTACATCATCATTTACACTTCAAATCTCAACCTAAACCATCTATATAATCTACTATTTTCAAGCATAAAAAATAAAACAGAAACCATACATTCCTCCATCAAATTATAGAACAACTTCAAAATCAACCCTACATATCACTCATCTCAATTTAATCATCATGAATGTTTCTATTTTAACATGCCATAAAGATAAAACATCACTTACTTGATTAGCCCTAATTCCACCTTAATCTTCAAGTTAACTTAATCTTACAACAAGTAAGGATACTCCAAGAACAAGATAGAAATAGAAAGGGGTTTCAATCCCAAAATGAAGGCTGCAAAAATTTTCGAGTAGAAAAGTGTAGAAATTTAGGAAAAACTCAAAGTGTAAGGGTTATCGGTGTAGGTCGGTGGCAAGAAGAAGAAGAAAACATATAGCCAAAACAAGACAAAATAATGGTATTTCAAGAGTAAAATCGTGGGTGTAGGTGTATGGTGAGAATATGGACACTTGGCATGAAACTTGTCATGCTAAGATCCATACCATATGTCTCATCCTTCAACTACCATTTGTCACTCTATAATTAGTCCACTTGTCTCATAATCACTAGACCATTTGTTACCCAATTAAGCCACCGTTTCTCACTTATTTAATCAAGCCATGTGTCACACTATTACTAATGTCATGTGTCACTATTTCATAGTTCTTAAAATCTTTCATACCACGGAATAAATCAATTGAGTGCATAAACTATCTTTGCAATGTGTACTAAATCATAATTCATATATGTATGTGAATATGATGAATGTAAATGAAATGCACTTCATGTATTCTCATATGACATGACTCATATGACTTCATATAGCAGTTAAATTCCTAAGTGTAGGAATGGGCTATTACATCATAGTTGACAATGCTAAATAAATTAAAAATTCAAACAATTACTAAGTTCTAAATTTGAAGTCAATGACCTTGATACAATGAAGTAATTTATAAGTACCTAGGAATGATTAGGGTTGAGTATGATAATTTGTATAATATTAAAACTACACTAAATATCACCAATTAAATGCATTTATCATTCTATATAGCTTAGGTGAATATTGAATGTTGATACAATTACTAGTAATATTCATCTTTCTATTATTTAATCTAATAAATTAAATGATTGAATTAAAGGAAAAAAGATTAACTAAACTAATTTAAACTAAAGAACTAAAGCGATGAATAAGATTGAAGCAAGCAATAAAGAAACAAAATCCAGATAAGAATCCCTTTCATGCTTAGATTTATATTGATTAAATGATTAACTTCACTTTATTGGACTAATATAAAGTCCAAAGTTACAAATGTATTTTTTCGTAAGACATATAACCCTTGTCCTTAAGTTGATTGATTAAATTCTCTTTCTAATCAAAACTCCTAAGAATGCATTAACTTGTCTATGAATTCATATGAAAGATTTTACTTTAACCCAGAGGTTTTACGTGATCCTATCTTTACGAGTCCATGAAATTCTATTATTCATGTCATATTTTTATTCATTAATATGATTTCTTAATCCCTATGTATGAAATCTAATATTGAATCAAAATGATAGCATGTTTTAATTTAACAATATATTCACAATAAAATTTAGGTCTTTCATTAAATCAATAAATCAAGCCAAAATAATAACTATAAGATTCATCCAATCTAAATCTATATCCCAATTTCTTTTATACTCAAACAAATAAAACTAACAATAAACAAGAAATAATACAAAAAAGAACTCATTCTCATATATCTTGAATCCTAATATTCTTTATTGAATCTTAATGGAACTTCATTTTTCACTCCAAGGTTTCTTCATTCTTCTTGTGACTATTCTTTGGCTCTCCCAGATGGATCTTCTCTAATTCCCCGTGTCTTTTTCCTTTTTGTCTCACAAGAATACTAAATGTTTACTAATATGATACTTTTTGGGGCCTATGTTCTTTCATAGTTATAACTATATAAACATAATCGCCAACACGAGCTTGTATTAAACATGTGTTGGCTTAATAACTCCTTTATAACACATTTGTTGTTCTATTTTGGGAACACAAGTTTGAAGATCATAACAAAAGTTTATATTTGGGTCAAATGTCTTATTTGTTTACAAAGTTCATATTTGATCCATGTTTTAAACATGAGTCTATATTCAACCTATATTTATCCAAATCACTCTCAAACTTCTCCAACTTGGCTTAAACTTATTCAAATTTATTTTTTCTTTATTGGGGAACTAAACTAAGGCCTATAAACAAAATATAAGCCACATTAAATATAAAATTCTATAGAAATATTCCAAGCACAAGTCAAATGCTCTCAATATTGTTGATTGCAAAATAAACTACCAGTTTTACGCTCAAAACCGCAAGTATACGGGTCGTAACTTATAGTAAAAAGCAGATATCGATCCCACAAGGATTGTGCTTAGACACCACTTAATTTAAGTTGCTCTTTGTTTAAGAACCAATTTTAATGAATATAAAATGAAAAGTTAAACTAAATCAAACAATTAACAATGAACAAATGATAAAGCAAAAGTGTAGAAGCTTGGAATTCAAGATTTAACAACTAGCGATCACTTTTTCCCTATTTTACCTCCCTCCTACCTTGTTAATTAAATTCTGCCTCACGTACGATGTCCTAATGTATTAACTACCCTCTCTCAAGGTGTAACTAATTTTCCTTAGCCAAATTAAATGGAGATGATTAAGCAATCTCTCAATCTATAAAATCAGTCCACCAATTCAACTAGTTGTCAAGTTAGCCTATAGGTAATCAACTAATTAGCCAAGATCACTCTATAACTAATCAATTAACTTGACGAATGTAGGTCTATAGAGTGCCAATTCTCATTGTACATCCTTACACAATTTACCCAACCCAATTTCTCAATATATTGAAAAGCATAAGCTCAACATTCATCAAAAGCATCATTCATTCAAATCAACAAAATAAGAGTTAAACAAGTAGTTCAAAAGTAATCTCTATAAATAACTTAGCGACTTATAAGTAATCTCTACAAATAACTCAGCCACTCATAATGTCATTAACATCCCTAACAACCAAACAATCCATAATAAAGATGCTATAAGAGAAAAACGAAATAAGAACTAGATGAAGTAAGCTCCTTCTCTTATTTGCCAAATCTAGAAAATCTGGAGTTAGTGTGCTCTTTGCCCAATTTGGAATGAAAATCTTGAATCTTTACCTTTGTTTAGGCTTTAAACATGTTCTTTAGCTCAATAAGGCAAGTTCTCACGACACTCTCTTTGGCCCTAGGGATTTGTGCCCTTATAGAGTCACAAAACCTAAAAATAAGTGAAACTTGCATGTATTTTCAGGCTAGAGATCCCACGATCGTGGGAATTAGCATGAATCCCATGATCGTGGGTTCTTGTCTTACAATTCCTCTACTTCTCGTCTCCTCTCTTGGTCACTAGCTCAATCATAAAGCTGGCCACCCTCCATTCCTACATCAAAATGATCAATTCTTATCCTAAATCAACATCAAACATAAAAGAACAATCATGAAGATCAAACTAAACAAAAACATATAAAATAAGTCTTAAAACACAACAATAATAACCTATTATGCAAGAAACACATGCCAAATACTTAGAAAAACACACACTAATGCACAACTATCAACTTCCCCGCACTTAAATCTTTGTTTGTCCTAAAAAATAAACACAACCAATCAATTCCATCACTTCATTTTCACAAAGATCAAAACATGCAATCGCTCAAAGTTTGTCCAACTCAAATGTCAAGCTACTACACATATCATGACTTCCTTTCATTAGTGTACATAAGCAAACTCAACTTAAGGCACCATCACTAAAAGATAAGTATAAAATCAAATGAATCTTCCTCACAGTTTCACTCATTTCTCTTAGGTGTTTAATGGTTAATGTTTCGCTGAAGCTCCCTGTAGGAAACTACACTACCATAGATTGCTAATACACCAATTCTCCTCTACAGTGATTACATGCATAAATAGATCAAAAGGACTTCCTTCGGGTTGTAATGTGGTAAGGGTTAAGGTGGGTCAAACGAGGTAAAGGGTTTAACACAAACATTCATAAAGTAATAAGTGAACAAAGGGATAACAAAACATATTTCTGAGATACACAAATGTAAAAATACTACTACTCCATACTTATTAATGCTACTAAAATGTTCTTCCTTTTTCTTCTCTTTTCTTTTTCTCTTTTTTTTTCATAAAATAAAAGAAACAATGAACAAATAGCAACTAAATGCAATGTGATCCAATAGTAGTATTATCACTCAACTCATCTTGGAAAAAATGTAGCAAAAATCCCAAACTAACGCATTACTTAATACTCTACTAAGCTTGTGAATTGGTAGGCTAATGGGGTTTTGGGTTTTAAAATGTGGGGTGTTTTTAAGAAACAAAAGGGTTAAGGCTCAACGGGGGTAGCAAGGGATAATAAAAGGTAGGTCATTTAAGCCAAAGGTTAACAAAAAAAGGCCCTTAATCATCTCTATTAAGCATGCATCCAGTAGACTCAAACTGCTTCAAAGCAAGTTCTGAAGGTAATAACCTAAGGAAGCATCCATAAACAAAGAAATAAAATGACTATAGATGGAGTCATATAGGCTCAATCCTTACAGTGGCTCAAATGAAAATTTATTATGCATCTCTACACTACCTTATTGCTTAAGCGTCAAATTTTGAGCAAGCTTATGCAACCAACTACTTTTCATCACTCAACATGGTTCACTCTTTACTCAAGTAGCCTGATCCGAGTTCAAGCATGCATTCAATCTCATTCGAACTAGCATGACAGAATCTTATGGAAAAACAAATCAAAATGATTTAAGTGTGGTTCCATTGCTTAACACAAAACAACATAAAACAATAGCCTAATATGCAAACAGTGACTAAAACAAACTAAAACAATGCAATTGACAAAGCAAATGTGACCTCCCCATACTTAGACAACACATTGTCCTCAATGTGACAAGGCAACCACAAAAGAAAAAGAAAACACAAAACCCAATCTCCAACAAACAAGCAAGTGAAACAACTAACAAGGTAAATAAAACAACGCAAAAAGTAAAAGGTAAGAAAGCTCATGGAGATTGTGGTGGTGAAGGCGTAGGGGAAGAGACTTCAATGTTCTTCATCCGAATGAACTTGAGGAATTTCTTTTTGATGTACCGTTTCTCCTTATGCACTTGTCTCATTTGGGTGCCGAGTTCATTAATTTGCAATGTCATTTGTTGATGGTTTTCGGCCATTTGCTTGAGGATTTGCTGGAACTTGTCAACATCTACTGTTACAGTTGGTTCATCTTCAACTGCTGCTTCTTAGGGCTCCAGGGGTGCCTGAGAGGAAGATAGTTGAGAATTGGTTGCATCCTTGCCCTTTATGTTCTTAACAGTAGTGTAAGTTTGAGGATTTCGGAGTCCCATAGAATGGGGCTCCAAAATTTTGGAGTGTCTCAAATAAGGTACACCAAACATATCAGGTCTAGTTGTGCACATACTATCCACATCAAGATTGTAATGCAAAGCCAAAGTAGTAACAATGTAAGCCATGCCAAAATATGAGCTTTTCTTAGTAATGCAACCCACAATAGATCGAAAAATGCGATAAGGGGTATTCACTTTAATTTTACAATCCATGTACTAAAGAAAGAAAGTTCCTTAGCCAAACACTTGTTGCTTTTAGTTTTGTTAAAAACAATTAGGCACATAAACTTATGAAGAAGCAAGTACTCAGTGCTACGAATCAAAGTGTTGCGTGCATTCTTAGAGTCAAAAGTGTTCTCACTTGTAAGGATCTTCTAATAATCATCCACATAAAAATCATCATGGTCATCCAAAACTTTGGTATTAGACAAGTCAAAAAGCACACGAATGACAGTATAATCAACCTTATATGCATGGCCACCTATCCTAAACTAGAATGTGTCTATTTTAGATTGTAGGGCACAATGGTGAAAAAATCTATAGTCATCATGGGGTATATCGATACATCACAATGAATTAAACGACCCTAACCAATATTTACAACCAATCTTTCAATGTTACGCCTTAGTCCTAAAGTTTCTAATAGGTCAAAATCAAAGTACCTAGGAGGCAATAACTCTTTATCCTTAAAATCCCAGATTCTCATACCTTCTTCTAAAAAATAGGGAATGGGGCACAAAAAATTGTCTCCATATCACGTTTACCTTCTTCGAAGACTTGGAGGCGCAGTTGGTTAGTTGGTTCCGGGCTACAAGCTTCTTTGGAGCCATTAAAAGAGAAAAATCTGCAAAAATAGTCAAGAGAGAGGTGAGCATGTTTTTGAGAGAGAAAGAGAGAAAAACTTACCAAATCCTTAGATTCTTGAGTGGTTAATGTGAAAGAAGTGTTAAAGGAGTGAAAAATGATGGAAAAAGTGGATAAAATACCAAGATTTGTGGGAAAGATGAAGGATTTGTGAGGTTTGGGTAAGTGGGTATTAGTTTTAGAGTGAGAGAATGTGAAGAGGTGAAGAAAGAAGAAAGAAGGAGGGATTTTAAAATCTTTCAGCTGGGGATCCTATAATCATAGGAATCCCTGTGCTTCCTATAATCGTGAGTTAAGGCTCCAGAAAGTTTCTAAAGAGTCTTCCCATGTTTGTGGGAAACAAACCCATTCCCACGATTGTGGGTTAAGGCTTCAGAAACTTTCTGAAGAGCCTTACCACGTTCGTGGGAAACAAACCCATTCCCACGATCATAGGCACTCCAACTTTTCCAACTTCTTAGCCCTCTTCTAAGCTTAACATGTGTTCCCAACATTCAAGCAACCTGCAAATACATCAAAATCACCTAACCAATAAGAAATTTGTAGAGAAAACAAGTTAAAACTCAAACAAACCAAAGTAAAAACTAAGAAATCGTAGCAAACTCATTCCAAACATAATCAACACCAAATAAATCAAACAAAAAAGTAAACAAAGACAAGCAAAAGAAAGGTAGACATGCTAAGTTAAGGTCATTAGCTTGACCATTTCACATGCAATCATGAAAGAGTGGAATAAATGAAAGAGATGACTTCCCTTTCTTGTGAGTATGTCCCTCTATAGTATGGCTTGCATCCATGCCTATTGACCTTGAATGCTTCACCATTATCATTTTTCAACTCCAAAGCTCCATGGGGAAACACTTAAAGGATCTTGAAGGATCCACTCCATCTTAACTTGAGCTTTCTGGGAAATAATCGAAGTCGTGAATTGAATAAAAGCCCCAAGTCCCCACTCTTAAACTCCTTCTTTTTAATGTGAGAATCATGCCACTTTTTTTTTCTTTGTACAACTTAGCATTTTCATAAGCTTCAAATCTCAACTCTTCCAATTAATCAAGTTGTAACAATATCTTCTCACCTGCTAGCTTCCAATCCATGTTTAACTTCTTAACGACCCAATAGGCCTGATGCTCCAACTCTAATGGTAAATGGCAAGCCTTGCCATACATAAGTTGATATGGAGTGATACCTATGGGTGTTTTGAAAGTTGTCCTATAAGCCTATAAGGTGTCATCTAGCTTCAAAGCCTAATCCTTTCTTAAAGTGCTCACTACCGTCTCCAAAATCTTCTTCAGCTCTCTGTTCTCCACCTCCACTTGGCCACTGGTTTAGGGGTGATAAGGGTTAGCCACTCTATGATGAACATTGTATCTTCTCAAAAGAGCCTTAAAGGGTTTGTTGCAAAAAATGGCTCCCTCCATCACTTATGATTGCTCTAGGCACCTTAAATCTGGTAAAGATCTTCTTGATGAACTTTTGAACCACCTTGCCATCACTAGTTGGAGTAGCAACGACCTCAACCTACCTGGAAACATAATCAACTCCAATCAATATGTAACTGTTACCTAAGGAGGATGAGAATGGTCCTTAAGGTCTAACTATCCTCCAACATTGTTTAATCAAAAGAAGTTTAGGTGATTTTTCCACCTTAGGTTGTAAGTGTTGGACTAAGGATTGTTTCCCCCTCCTCGACCGTATTGGGTTCCTATGTATTTTACTTACTCTGATCCATTATCTTTCATCAAAAAGCAATCGACTGTATCATGATCCATCTGCCCACAGAGCTTACACTTCAATTGAACAACTTTTACTGTATTTGAAGATGAAGCCTTCATATTGTTTAGCTGTTGAGTTAAATTATCAATTTTAGCCTGCATTTTTTGTTGGATCGCGTACGGTCCGAGTATTCACAATACGCTGCGAAAAAGACCATACAAGAACATCACATATAATCGAAAACACATAGGATTAACGAAAATACCTTATTTGCGTGGGTAGGTTGCTTCTTTTCGGATTCCAAGACACTGCAAAAATGCGAATGCCCTCTATCGGTATCCACACGAGTATGCATGATCCGGGCTGCGGCTGTAGTGTGCTAGCATGTCCCGAAACACTTTCCGAACGCCGCACGATCTTTCTCTCGAATGGCGGCTAGGGTTTTGTGACAATGGTGTCTTACACTTTTCACTTCTCCTAATAAGACATAAGTTTCTCTATTTATAGAGAAACCCTAATCTCATTAAAGGCCCAATTAGTTTCGGTCCATTATATCTCATATAATAAAAGCCCAAAACTTAATTCAGTCTAGCCCAATAAATATATCCACATATATTTATTCAATGCCTAATAGATTAGGCCCAAGAGAATAAGCCCATATCACATCACTCTTTGTGTGCGACCCTGTAGGCTCATTTGATGTTGGCAATGGGCTTGATCACACT
>JAOQMK010244052.1:0-10909 GCA_027564415.1 Erythroxylum macrophyllum
ATATACAAGTCACAAACAACACAACCTCACAAATTCACAATTCCCAAATAATAATCTATAGTTCCTGTAACATCCCAAATCACCCGCTTACAGATATTGTCCGCTTTGGGCCTTGGCCCAACTAAGCTCTCACAGTTTTGCTTTTCCCGAGGCCTTTTCCAGGAGGTTACCCATCCTAGAACTACTATCACTCAATTACATTTAACCTCGGAGTTCTGATGGGATCTTGTCCATTAAGTTATGGAAAACGCGTTTATAAGGGAGATGTATTCGTACCCTTATAAGACATACTTCGTTTCTCTCCTCAACCGATGTGAATCTCAGGGTTCCATTCCACATAGCCCACTCTCCATCCCATTATCCACCATCTAAAAAAAACCACTCACTCACAGCTACGAGCCACAACAACCAACCAATTGAATGTATCTACCAATTATGAATTACTAGTTTAGCACCAAGGAACTAACATAAACTCACAATTCATAATTTAGAAACCAACTAACTAGTAATCGCACAAATGAAAAATAAAAAAAAATACAACATTTGAGTACCAGTTGACAATAGGAGAAAAGGCTTAACCGTTGAAGTAGCTTTGAGCAGTGGAGAGTTGTAGACAGTGATAATAATGGTGGAGCAGATTTGAGAACTAAGAAGGCAAGAGTTAAAAGAACAAACGGTGATGGCAATGGCGGCGACAAGCAGATGAAGAGGGACATCGGTGAGAGACAAAGAGTGGGCTAGTGGTGACGAGCTAACGAAGAGGGAGAGCAATGCGAGATAAAGAGTAGGCTGACAACGACGAGCAGACAAAAAGCAAGAGCGGTAAGAGGTGAGAGTAGGCTAGTAGCGATGAGTAGACAAAGACGACGAATAGATGACGGGTCGACGAATGATGAGAACTGAACTAACCAAAGAAGACCAGATGAAGAGTGAGTTGTGAGTGAGGTGCAAAGTAATCTAACAAAGCAGTGAGGAGGACAAACTAGAGGCTGACTCAGGATTAGGGGTAATTAGGATTTTTTTAATTGAATGCTCAAAGTTTTTAAAATTATATTTGACCTCTTTTTTTTTTTGAAAATGAATAAGGTGTCCTTTTCACTATAGCTCAGCTATCACAAAATTTAAAGAATATAAAGATAGACTCATTACTGACGGCTTGTCTATCTAATATAGATGGAAGTACAAAAACTTCGAAGCAGAGTGCTAACTATCTATATCATATGACTAACTAATTAACAACTAGCTTCAAATGTTCCATCTAGTTCTCAAGTAAGGGGTTATTAAGTGATTAGCTTTTCTGGCTGGTACAGTTGCTCGAGTTTAGTTCAGTATCTAGTTTGCTAGGTGATATTTATCTTCTTCAGGTTGGTTGTGCAGTCTCCAATTCCTTTCTTTCCATAGCATATAGATGGTAGTAACAAACGCAACTTTAAGGAGTGCAACGTTTTCTTTACTTGATTGCGAATGATTAATAAACCATGTCAAAGTACTCTCCCATTCATAATGATGGTTCATTGTCCCTATTATGTATTGGATCTTACTCCATATGGATTTGTAATAATCACAAATGAAGAATAGATGTTTATATCTTCATTTGTATTTTGGCAAAGGACACAACATATATCTGTCATATTGAACTATCCACGTTTTGTCCATAGCCTGTTCTTAATGGCCAGCCAGGTAATAATGGACGCTTTGGGGTTCATTGTGTTTTTCCATATCAGATTGTACCAAGGGATCCGTGCAGTATCGTTCTGAATACACTAAAAACTTTATAAATTAATATTGTTAGGATCGTGATATTTATTATTTTATAGAGATATTAATTAATACACGTAAGAAAGCACTTATCGTGTCTAGAACTCTTTACAATTTTTTGGTGCAGTTTAAGAACACAACACCAGAAATTTTGGATGCAATAAGAAAAGTTAGAGGTGAGCTCCAACTAGACTTAAATTTTAAGAAAAAACAAACAATACTAGAATCATATTTCACTAAATTATCTTAGTTATATTTGTGTAAGTTTATATAATTATTAATTTACGATATTAATGGGACCCTATATTTACATAGGGATATTTTGAAAATATATTATTTTATTATCTTATTGAAATTTGTTAAATTTTCAACTGACTCAAAAATAGAACCAGAAAAAAATATTATCTTAAAGAATTTATTAATATACCAGATATCAATTTAAAGAGGTTCTACTGTATATGACAACAAGATTTATTAGTAAATTAACCTCTTGAGTTTGGTATCCAGCATATTGAATCGTCTAAGGTTTTATGCCCTAGTTAACGAAAATGGTCCTGTAGAGGGGAATAATTGTTAATCAACTATATATTAACAAAATTCAAGTTCTTTTAGTAGCTTGGGCTACGATTTCGGTGTCTACGTTTTGTCAAACAACTTAATTCCCAATAATTTATGAAAACCTATTATTAAAAACGTTCTAATTATGCAATAGAAATGTGGTCCTTAATGCCTCTGATTGGCATTGTCATTTGGTGGATTATTAATGCCGGCGACCAAGAATATATGCCCCCGTGAAGCTAAATTGGAAGGACTGCATGCTTTGAATTAGGTTAAGTGGAAGGTTGGAAACGGTCCTACTTGTAATAATTTCCAAAGAACCATTTTATGATTCTAGCTACCATCATATTATCTCATTTTAAAATTATAATATAAATTTCAAATAAGTTGAATTAGTTACTCAAAACTAATTAACAAAAGGATTATGATCACATAAAAATGCCTGTGAAGGTTTTTTAATTTTATTAATATTCAATTAGTTGAATATGTCACTTATTTACTAAATAATTTATCTAAAAATATAATTTAAAAGTTATTATTTATCCAAATTTTAAATGTGTTAAGAGCCTTCAAACCCGAAAATTCCCTAGCTATGCCGTCCCTATCTCAAGGGCTTCTTGCCAAAGTAACAGAGGAAACAATATTACATGACACATGAATAACTGAGACAAGATCTTCTGTTCAATGTTATGGTGTCTTATTCTCTTCAATGAATCTCAACCATTTATTTATGTGGATCCTACGTTTATTTTTGCGGGACCCCTGCGGAACTCACATAAATAAATGGTTGAGATTTATTGGACAGAATAAGACACCATAAAATTGAACAGAAGATTTGGACTCCAAATAACTTGGTTAAAGTTTATACTTATCATTCCTCAACTCCTTTACCTTTCGTATGAGAATCCAGCGCTGGCAATATTATAGCCTGAAAGTCTAAATTTGTCATTACATTTTCAATATATATATATGTATAGTTGTTGATTATGATCATATTTTGAAATTCCTCATATATGATGATTCTTTTCTGGCCCACCATACGATTATATACAAATATGCATGCCCAAGTTGAAACATTATTTTTGCGTTAACGTGTAGTAACGCGGTTTTCAGCATGTATGATTTATACTCTTTCAACAGGACGGCCATGTCCATTCCTGCTGGAAGCTTACACTTGGCTTTGCACTATATATACACATTCGCTATATATGTGGAGCATATTCGCCATCAGCATTCTACGTTAGCTCCTGCTATACATACATACATAGATAACATCGTACTTATCTAGACTGCTGTGAGCATTTTCCTGGGTGGCAGCTGAACATGGCTGCTTGTAGGCTTTTGTTATTTGCTTTTCTAGCTTTATATTCCTCCTTTGCTCTTGCATCTGATCCCAGCTCGCTCCAGGACTTCTGTGTGGCAGATCCAAGTGGCAAAGGTAGCAAAAAACAATCGACTATTATAACATTTTCATAATCTTTTGCTTGCACTGTCAAGCGTTTTCTCTGTTATTTATAAATTCAAAGTTTGTTATTTAAAAACATCGCTTGTATCTGGTAAAGATTTGTTTAATGCTTTCATGGCAGTACTGGTGAATGGTGTAACTTGCAAGGACCCCAAGATGGTTGGATCCGGCGATTTCTCCTTCAGTGGCCTTCATTTAGCGGGTAACGTATCAAATGCTGTAGGGTCTCATGTAACCGCAGTAACAGCAACCCAAATACCAGGACTCAACACTCTCGGAATCTCTCTTGCCCGCATCGACTGGGCACCGAAAGGAATCAACCCTCCACACACTCACCCTCGAGCCGCAGAGATCTTGACTGTCATTGAAGGCACTATTGAAGTCGGATTTGTAACCTCTAACCCGGACAACCGCCTTATCACAAAAGTGTTGAAGAAGGGTGATGCGTTCGTGTTCCCTGTTGGTCTCGTTCACTTCCAGAAGAATGTCGGACATGGTAATGCTTTTGCTCTCGCAGCTCTCAGCAGTCAAAACCCTGGTGTCATTACAATAGCCAACGCGGTGTTCGGTTCTACCCCAGATATTCCCAGTGACATTCTTGCCAAAGCTTTCCAGTTGGATTTGAAGGTTGTCAAGTACCTGCAATCCAAGTTCTAGCTAGGGACAAGAAATTGAAATTTTGGTACTGTCTGATGAGCATCAACTTTGTGATTGCAATAATATTATTTGCATGAGTATATCCATGCATATATCCATACATAAAATTTTTAGTGAAAACTTGAATGTATTAATCAATTATTATTTATACTTTTAAGAGTTAAGGACAAAAATAAAAATTTTAAAAATAAAGTTATTGATGTTAGCTTCTTTATGTGATTAAGAAACTCACACTAATAACAAATATATTTTCATAAATTACATAACAAGTGAGGGTTTACTTTGTGACTTTGCAAATATTAAATTAAAACCTTAAAATTAGATGTTTCTTGAGTTAAAAGAGTAAATTTAACTTTATGCTTACATTTGAATACAAACTTTATCATTTTAAAAATGTTTAAGTTATAGATGAAAAATATAATAGAGATATAACTCTGTCAAATTTTTACTACGTTCGATAAAAAATATTAATTATCTATTCTTACGATGTTTATGATTAATTAATAAATAAGAAAATACACATTAATGACTAAATTAGTGATATGAAGAGTAAAAATTAGATATGTTTCTTGAGTTAAAAGAGTAAATTTAACTTTATGCTTACATTTGAATACAAACTTTATCATTTTAAAAATGTTTAAGTTATGTTCTTAATAGATGAAAAATATAATAGAGATATAACTCTGTCAAATTTTTACTACGTTAGATAAAAATTATTAATTATCTAGTCTTACGATGTTTATGATTAATTAATAAATAAGAAAATACACATTAATGACTAAATTAGTGATATGAAGTGAAAAATTAATTGAAAGATGACGTTTTTCAATTTAATATATATAAATTCTTAGTTTGGTAAATAAAAGATATTTTTAGTTGAATTTTTAAGCCAAAGAAAAAAAATTATATGTTCGGTAATTTAGCAAACAAAAATTTGATATGCTACGATACTGTAACTTAATTTTAGTCTACTTTACGCAGTCTTCTCTTTATATTTTTGTAAATAAATTGTTTCTGTGACTTGAACCTGTGATCTTAAGAGCAACTTTATTCAGGGCTCACCGCCTTATCCTTAATTAAGTATTTAACTAAATTTTGGTGATGTCTTTGCTCATGTTTGAAGTTATAAAATTAAGTTGTTGTATACAATTATTTAGGTCACACTTGCAGTGAGGCCATGAATTAATAAAGCCAAGATTCTTTTGAACGAAAAGGCTAGGCAATTAAGATGAGATTAAACAGAATCTTTTGAATGAAAATGGACAAAACTGCTACAACTCGTGTTATGGTTTTACATGGTGAACTCTGCTGTTACTGCATTACTCTGCAACACTGAAGAAGACGAAAAAGACGATAAATAAACAGAGAAAGAAACAGATGAAGAAGACGACAAGTGTTACTTGATTTAATTCTTTTAGTATTGCTGAAAATTTACAAAAATAAACAAAGAAGAAGACAGAGGAATAAAGAGGAAGATGAAAAATGACGAAAGCCAGGGGACTAAGGAGATGACGACAAGCTCACCAAAAAGATAAAAGTTAATTGTAACGTTTATATCTAAGTACAATTTTTGTTAACTTTTTACAGTATTTAAATTAAATTATATTATTTTAAACAAAAAATATAGTACTCAATTTTCTGTCACATTATCAATAATGTGACAAAAATATATTATAATGGGTATAACATGATTCTATGAGGCTCAATTCTCTTTTACAAATATTTAAAATTAAATAATTAGTTAATATATCTAAAATCATTTTAATTTACCTTAAATAAATTAATTAAACTAATAAAATAATTTAACTAAACCCTAATTTTACCCATTTTTAACTTTAAAATTCTCAATATCCCTAACAAAACTCCTAATTTTATCCCTCTTCACCATCCTGTGTTCACCCATTGCCAATCTCCTTCTTTCACCTAAATATTTTAATATATAACCCTTCTCCAGATCTAAATGTATCATAAAATTTCATAATTTGATGGAAAATGGGAAAAAAAATATTGCCTAAAAGATTGCTTGAGAAGAGGAAAAATAATGGAAGCATACTTGAATCCATGAGCAGAAAAGGGAAGAGTTTTAGTGTAAAGGCGAAATAGTTCTATGAACATAATCTTCTGAATGAACATATTCACAAAAAAGATATATGAGAACTAATGTAAAACTAAATAAAAATTATTTTTGTACGTCAATTAGGGACCACACACATTTATAAAACCTAATGGGTGTAATTACTAACTTGGGCCTTATTAACTTGTTAGTTACACCTTAAGAATTCTACACATTTATATATTAATCCTCACACTTTTATATTAGTTGAGATGAACCCTGAATAAAATTCAATCACTTCAATTAGGTTATTATACTTTCCAAATGATATATGTATACAATTATTTACTGCAATATATGTGCGTTTACATGTCCATATGCATTTATAATTATGTATGCATATAGTGTACAATCCAAAATTCTATCAATCTCTCACTTGGATTACATTATCATATGCTCACAAAACAAAACTAACAATCATATACAAATCTCCATAAGCAATCTTTATGTGCACAAGAATGAAGATATGTCATCTAAACCAATAATATCTATTAGCTTCACTAACATAATAACTCCTTTTTAGATCATAGTCCAATCTTGATTGATGGGCTTTTCCAGAGAACCACTACTCATCATCCTTTTAGATTTAACAACTATCTTGTCAAAGTAGATGGTTTTAATGATGCAATTTTGAGGAGGTTATTGGCTCAAGACTACTCAAAGCTATTAAAACAGAATTAAAGAAGCTAAAAGCTTCTCACTCCTCTAGCACTCAAGCAGCAATTAATGATGCCGAGAATATATTAGTTGCAATTCAATTCTTACTTTCTCTCAATCTTGGGGATGCTAATCATATTCAAAAGGAAAAGTTAGAGCTGGAAACCTATTTAAGAACCAATTCAAACCATTCTTCGCTTATTCGACAGAGGGCTCATATTACTTGTCTTAAGGAGGGAGATAGAGCTTCCAAATTCTTTTTTAATTCCCTATCAGATAGGAGAAATGTCAACAAAATTTGCTATATAACCAGTTTGGATGGGAGACTACTTTCTGATCAGCAGAATATTGTGGCGGCAACGGTCAAATTCTATAAGGGGCTTTTGGGTTTAGATATTGAGTCTCCTACCATTATGGAATATCTCCAATCTCTTATTTCTTGTAGAATTTCTTCTGAAGACTCTTAGGAGCTAGTGAAGCATATCTTTTATGATGATATCAATACTACTGTTTTTGCCATGAATGGGATGAAGGCCCATGGTCTTGATGGGCTAAATGGTTTTTCTTTCAAAAGACCTGGTCTTTTATTGGACCTATGGTTAGAGAGGTCGTTCGTGAGTTTTTTGATAAAGGGGTCGTCCCGAGGGAGTTTCATAAAACCTTTCCTTGTTTAATTCCTAAGATCCCTAACCCCTCTACTTTTGGTGATTTTAGGTCAATTGCTTGCACAAACTTTATTTACAAAATTATTGCTAAAATCTTGACAAATCGTCTAAAGGGGGATTCTCAGTCTCATCATATGTGAGAATCAAAATGCCTTTATGAAGGATATAAGCATTCATGATAATATTCTTATTGCACAAGAAATTTTTAAGGGTTATACCAGAAGGAACTCTCTTCCAGATTGTATGACTAAGATTGATTTCAATAAAGCTTTTGATTCCTTCAGTTGGTTTTTCCTCTTTCATGTTCTTAAGGTTTTTAGCTTTTCTGATATATTTATCAATTGGAATAATGACATCCCTTCTGGTATTATTAAAGGGAAGAAAGGAATTAGACATGGTGATCCTTTGTCTCTCTATCTCTTTATTATGTGTATGGAAGTCCTCTCTTTAATGTTGAAGTTCAATGTCTCTCATAATCCTAAATTCAAGTTCCATTCTAAATGTAGAAGAATCTCTCTTACTCATCTTAGCTTTGCAGATGACCTAATTCTCTTCTCAAGAGCTCATCCAATATCTGTTAAGCTATTGATGGACACTCTTAATAGGTTTTCTGGGATGTCGGGTCTCAAGGTGAACCTTAATAAAAATCATGTTCTTTCAACTATTGCAGATTTTATGCAGGATGCTATCTCCTCCATTAAAGGAATGAAAAGGACAATTCCTCCTTTGAAATATCTTGGTCTTCCTATAACTACTAGAAGACTAACCTTCAGCAAATGTCTACCACTCATTGAAATAATTCAAAAGAGAATCAGTAAGTGGACAAATAGATTTATTTCCTTTGGAGATAAAGTTCAGTTAATTAAATCAAATTTATGCTCCCTTCACTTATATTGGAGTTCACATTTTTCTTTTTCAAGGAAGTTGATCAAATCTATAGAGAAATTGATGAGAGAATTTTTATAGGGTAAGACAAATTGAAATCCAAGTTTTCTTAAAATTAAATATGCTTATTTGAGTAAACCCAAGGAGAAAAGAGGGTAGGGTATCATCTCTATATGAGAAGCCAATAATACTTTTTTGATTAAAAGACTTTGGAGGGTGATTCAAGATAAAGATTCTTTATGGATGAGACAGCTTCATTTATTTTTTAAAAGGAAACAGGATATGGTCTCGTTCTCCTAGATCTTCCTTCTCTTGGTTTCTTAATCCTCTTTTAAAGAAAAGGGATGAGGTGGTAAATGAAGTTAGTTGAAAAATTGGAGATGGAAAATCTGCTTTTCTATAGCATGATAACTGGATTGTTGTCAACCCTTTATCCCAAAACCCTGAAGCTATCATAGCATTTGCAGGGTTAGATAATTAGACGAAACTTGTTGTACTCACAACCACAATGAGTGATTGCAATTTCCACAAGCAATTCAGCAACTGAAAACTTCCTATGTTCTAGATCCCCATTCTCAGGATAGTTACCTTTGGTTTGGAGTTCCTATTGAGAGATTCTCTAGTAAAGCCTATAGAAAATGGATCTATAGTTCAAACCAAGATGTGCCTTGGGTTAAAGTGATCTAGAATAACTTTCTAAGACCCAGCCCGTCTTTTTACCTATGGTTAGTGATTAAGAACAGAATTGCTAAAATGTATAGACTTCACTACTTGATAAATCTAGATGGGAGTTGTTTTCTATGCAAAGAAGACCCAGAGTCTATGGAGCATTTGTTCTTTCTTTGCCCTTTTTCTCATTCAATTTGGAATTTAATCAAAGAATATTTCTGTTGGACTGAATTATCAATTCCCTAATGAAGATAGTGTCATCCTTAAACTAAAGCTAACACCTCACTTTGGAAGGAGAGAGTGTTCATTCTTGCCATAACCTCCCAGGAATTATGGAAAGAAAGAAACCGAAGGAAATTCTAGCACAAAGAACATTCGACAGAAGTTCTGATGCAAATGATCATAAGGAATACAAGAGAACACCTAATTAGCTGGGAAATAGACAATGCTTAAATCGAAAAAGGACAGGATCTCTTACCTGGACTAAGCTTTACCAGCGATCTTTCTACCTATAGCGATTCTACAAATATAGCCTTACAAGACATGTAACAAACGATTATATGTAGTTCTAAGTAAAGGAAGGAGCATCTAGTGAACGCTTTCTCACCGACCACTCGTCTGGTATAACAAGTAGCTTCCATCGTCGTAGCATCCTCCAACTCTAATTGGGAAAGCTTTTAACATTGATTCTCATAGACGTTTCAAGCCTTTACCCCTTTTACCATCTAAGTCTCTTGAAACGTTGCTGTCCACCTTATGTTGATATTTTTATCTAATGTGTCCTAGTGTTTCTCTGGTCTATCAATGTTTAAGTGGTTCATCAATTGCATCGTCGTTTTGTCATAGGAGAATACCCTTGCTCTCCAAATGTGTAATATTCTTGATACTATTATTTATTATATTCAATTTTCATTTTAAAAAAACACAAAACTGCCACTAAAACAACAAGAGGTTTGGCTACTCACCTCTTTAACAGACCAAATCCTCTGGCCCCTTATTCTGGCTCAACCCTATCTCAGCTTGGATCAAAAGGAGACAGGGTAGGGCCAAAAGAAGGGAACAGAGAATTTCAGCTGCTCTTTAATGGAGTCCGCGTAACGATTGACGACTGAAAGTGGCCTACAGATTAGACAACTATGTTAATGGAGAAACATATGTTAGATGCGTATTTGTTATCCTATCCACTTCCACAAGGCATAGAATTTCATAAAGGAATTTATAAATTTATAAAGAGGAATTTACACTACAGTCCAACTTCAAAAACTGCAAATATAACGATGGATTTAGTAATTAAAAGCATAGCGCTCAATCATTCACTATTTTAGGTTCGTCAGTTGCCTTGCCTTGATGTCTTCGAGTCTAAGAGTCACAGCTCTTTTGTGGGCTTCGAGCCCTTCAACTTCGGCCATGTTTGCCACGTACGGACCAAGTTCACTTAGACCTTCCTCTGTCAAAGACTGTACAGGCATGTACTACACAAAT
>JAOQMK010244206.1:0-10897 GCA_027564415.1 Erythroxylum macrophyllum
AATAACCTGGAAAATAAAGAAAGTGAGAACCAAAGTTACCTCCTCTCGGTGTATAGGCTGAGAAGTTCCCTAACGTGAGAGATAATTCCTAAAAGCACGCGCTCCTCAGCCAAAGCTTCATTCTTGAAGGTTCTGGCATTACGTTCAGTCCATATGTGATAAACAGTGGTGGAGAGTAGTAGAGGGAAGAGAGTGATGACTGAAGCTCTGGAACTGGAAATAGTGAAGAACCAGGAAAGAATAGTTGAAAGGGTAGAGCGGTTGAAAATGGGCAAGTTAAAATGGGAAAGACAGTGGTCCCAAATAGATTTTGAAAAGGGGCAGTCAAAAAATAAGTGGTCTATGAATTCATTTGCTGAAAGGCACAGAGAGCAATGGTTAGGAATATAAAGGAATGTAAGTTTATCTCGGGTTGGAAGCTTCTGCAGGAAAGCAAGCCATAAGGTAAAGGAGCATCGAGGTTTACTGTATTTGGACCATACCAGTTTGAACCAAGGGACAGCCAGCCGGTAAAGGAGTACGCAATAATTGGTAGGCTGACACATTGGTATAACGCTTGGTAGGGCCAGCTAACCATTCCAGACAGTCCGGTAAGGAACTATTGGAGGAGTAAGATGGAGGAGCCAGATGGCAAAGAAGGTCCAGGGATACCTCACTCCAACTCTAGGTACCGTTACAGATCACATCAAAAACATGTGCTATGAGCGGGAGCTCCGAGCCATTAACCAACATCAATGAACAACAGAAACAAATCCTCAAATTATTATAACAATATGTGACCATAATAAGATGTCAAAGTAGAGCCAACAATCTCTCAATCATAAGTCCAAAATCAGGTTACAAGTACCCCAACAATATAGAAATCAGACCCAATAGGATTACTGATAACATATATGCAATACCCATACCTCAATGACCTAAACAAAATGTCTCATAAGGAAATGCATACAAAATGGTGATCCATTTGTGCAAGTCCAAACAAAATAGCCTAAACATCCACTCAAAATATCAACTGAGATTTAACAAAATATCTCAGAACAACAAAATGTGACTGGTACAAAATGTCTCCAATAAAATGCCATATATATTCAAACATTTAAATGTTTCTGCGCAGTATATTAATAAAGTATATGAAAATAACAATAATAGCAACAATTATAAGCAAATTTCTCTAAACTAAATAACAAAATAGTCAAATACAATGTTGCTATCAAAATTAACATAAAAGATAGACTCCCACTAATCCAAGGCATCAAAAGATCTAAATAGACCCATACGGGTTACATGATTCATGAAAGCCTTAACAGTCAAGCCTTTGGTTAGAGGATCTGCCACCATAAGATCGGTGGGTATATGCTTTAAACGGGTCTGAAACTCCTTAACCTTCTCTCTAATAAACATATTACTTTGTATCAAAATGACCACATCTGGGACTTGAGTATCATTGCCAAATTATTGAGGAATATCAACATCATTTCTTGGATCAACAACATCATCATGAATAAGAGGAGTCTGAATTTCCTCATGATGAAAAACAATAGGTGTAGAAACAACAACACGATCCTATTTGAAATCAACAATAGGAGACTTATTTCTTTCATTATGTTCCATGTCCCCTTCAAAACAGATAGCCCGATCTGATTCAATGACTTTAGTAGTGTGATTGGGACAATAGAACCTTGAACCTCTTGAGCCAATACAATAACAAATAAAATAACCTAAAATAGTTTTAGGATCAAGCTTCTTCAGTTGAGGATTATAAGTCCTTACCTCAGCCTTACAGCCCCAAACACGGAAATGCTTCAAACTGGGCTTCTTTCCTGATATAAGCTCAAAAAGGAGTCTTTGGTACAGATTTACTAGGCACATGATTAAGAACATAAACAGCAGTCCTCAAAGCATCTCCCTACAAGAACTCTGGTAAGGTGGAGTGACTATGCATGCTCCTAACCATCTCTATGGGAGTACGATTTCGTCTCTCTGCAATCCCATTTTGTTGAGGAGTGCCAGGCATGGTATATTGTGCCTCAATTCCACAATCCTGCAAGTATCTAGCAAAAGGGGCAGGGTTTCCTCCAGTTCCATCATACTGACCATAATACTCACCACCTCTATTAGATCTTACACATTTGATCTACTTCCCAAGTTGCAATTCAATAACATTTTTCAGTGACTTAAAAGCATCCAAGGATTCATATTTCTCACGCAACAATTCAATCCAACCATACCAAGAAAAATCATCAATGAAGGTGATGAAGTACCTATAGCCTCCCATGGTAATAGGAGTAATGGGTCCATAGAAGTCTGTGTGAATTATCTGTAATGGTTCCTCCTTTCTAGTCATTTTCTCCTTTCTTACTTTAGCTGTAAACTTCCCTTTTATGCAATCAACACAAGTGTCAAAATCAGAGAAGTCCAGATCCTGTAAAATAGTTTCCTTAATCAACCTTTCCATTCTCTCCTTAAAGATATGTCCTAATCGTTTATGCCACAACATAGAAGATTTTTCAGCAACTCTCCCACGTTTCTTTCCAGCAACAGCATTAACATCATCATGTGGTCGGTCAAAATGAGAAGAATTATCAATTAGCATAAACAATCCATCACGCATAATTGCAGAACCAACAACAGTAGAATCTTAGTACAAAACAACTCCATTATTGATTATATGGAAAATGTATCCACAACTGTGTAAAACAAAAACTGAAATCAAATTCCTTCTCATAGAAGGCACATAAACAGTATCTTTCAAAAACAAATCATCTCCACTACTCAACTTCAAAGAAACTACTCCTATGTGCTCAACATTAACATTAAATCCATCTCCTAGTTGCACCGTCAATTTCCCTTTATTTGATTTCCACTTGCTTTTGAAGTCCTGCAATGAGTTCGTTACATGAATAGTGGCACCAGTGTCTAACCATCATGAATTAGGAGGAAAATCAACAAGATTTGATTTAAAACAAACATAGAGTTGAAGAATACCTTTCTTCTTTGCGAACCAGTTCTTAAACTTCACACAGTCACGCTGCTTATGCCCATGTTCTTTACAAAAGTTATAGTTTCTATGAAAAACAGGCTTGGGCTTAGCACCAGAACTCTCACCAAGTCCAGAAGGTAATGCAGGTTTATCATTCCCCTTCTTCTTAAATTGAGGCTTACCCTGTTTGTTTTTATAAAATTTCTTCTTGTCACCACTCTTGTGAGAAGTGTAATGAATACTGTGGGACTTTCCTTTCTTCATAATATGCTCCTCTTGAATAAGAATGGAAATCAACTCATCAATGCTCCATTCATCTTTCTGAGCATGATAAGCAGTCCTGAGAACATCAAACTCAGATGGAAGAGATTCAAACACCTGCCAGATCAGATAATCCTCTCCTAGCACAACTTTCATGGCCTTCAACTTGTTATACCAGTTCATAAGCTTCATAACATGCTCACGAACACCACCCACACCATCATACTTGGTCTTAGACAGTAAAGAAAAGTAATTAAACTTTTCAGTCTTATCAAACTTCTGGCATGTTTCACCAACAGCCTTGAGATAATTTTTGGCATTATCAGTTTCAGTGATGCTCTCTTTAATAGTCTTTTCCATTGTGTAGTTGATGGTTATCAAACAGATCTTGTTAGAACGAACCCACTTATCATGTTTAGCTCTATCTGCAGTGGAAGACTTAGTAGTGGATTGTGCAGGCTCATCCTCAAGGAGAGCAACATCAACATTAGAAACCACCAAAAAAAGATCCAAGGATTCAAGTCAGTCCTCATAATTGGTCCCATTCAGCTTAATTAAAGAATTCAAAGCTGTAAATTGATACAAAGCCACCAAAAAAAGATCCAAGGATTCAAGTCAGTCCTCATAATTGGTCTCATTCAGCTTAATTAAAGAATTCAAAGCTGTAAATTGATACAAAGCCACCAAAAAAAGATCCAAAGATTCAAGTCAGTCCTTATAATTGGTCCCATTCAGCTTAATTAAAGAATTCAAAGCTGTAAATTGATACAAAGCAGGGAGATTTACCAAATGTATCAACAACTAGCAAAATTGAGCAAACAATATAGCTGAGTTCTCATGCAATTGCAATCCTGCCTAAGGGTCTCAAATTACAATACAGAACACCTAGAACATTAAATTATGCCCTAAAGCTAATATCGATAGGATACTGAAAACTTAAAGACATAATTCAATAAATTAAACAAAGCATTAGAAACCACATTAATAAAGACAAACCGATAGGGTAAGTGCATCATTAACATAGTATTTAATGTATGCCCAATAACAATATCACAATAGCATTTTGTAATAATTGGTTTCACGATAGGCAAGCTCACAATTACACAAAGTGAATGACAATAGTCCAATAACATTTCCCAAGATTGTCCCCATAGGTTCCAGTTAGCACCACAATTACAAAATTAACCATATTAATCATATAATATAACATTATATGCATAAACTACATCCAAAATTAATTTTGGTGCATAACTACATAATATTGAGAATACATAAGACCCCAAAAGCCCAAATAATACCAGAAACAAGTACAAAAATTTTCAAGAAAAAATTCGGAGAGTACATAATATTTTTATTAATTTTAAATTTGAAAAAATAACAATAAATATTTCTAGTTTTCAACAAATTCCAAAAAAATACCATAAATTAGAATTGGGCAAATGGAGCAAACAGGAAAAATTTTGGGAAAAAAAAGGCGATGGGAGGATGCAGCACGCGCCTACACGCGCCACCTATGCGCGTGGAGAAAGACCAGCCGGGTTGAGCTGCGTCTCCTTCACCCGAAACTTTGTAATTCGGGGCATCTGACCCGGTTCACAACCCGGTTCGGAAAATATCCATATCTTGCTTGATTTTGATTCGTTTTCAACGAAATTGGTGTCATTAGATTCAGAATTTAACGATATATCAAACCCCTCAATTAATTTCACTAAAAACTACTGAAAATGTTTGGAAAATTTTGAAAGATGCGGTTTTTCAAAAGAAAAAAGAAAAAAAGGGTTTTCATGGCTTGTTTTTGGGTTTTGGGGTTTTAAGGAACAAATAAAAAATTCAACACACTATTTGACACCAAACCAAAACAAATCAACATCAACAAAACCGATTTCACAAAAAAAAATTAACAAAAATGAAAATGAAAATTTCCAAATTCCATAAAATTAATATCTCGAAAATTACCCAAAAGTAGTAGTCACAATTAGAGTTAATTGGCTCTGATACCAATTGAAGAAAAATCAACATGAAATTGCAGATTAATTTCGTAATTAACCAACACAATTAATTAACCCTATAATTGCAACATGCTAGATTTAATAATTGAATGGATGAATACCTGGAAATTAAGGAAACATTGAGTCTATTGTTGTTTTCTGTTAAGCAGAGTTACAGAGATATAGAGGATTGACTACTGCTATTCCAAACCTTGATTAGAAACTTGTACAGTTCTCAATGAGGCAACTGTATTTAAGGTTGGCTAGCAATAGGGCTTCCTATGCACTGCAAAACATGGGCCAAGCCTACCCATCATAGCAAGCCCATAAATACAGGCCCAATAACACGTATGAGAGAAGTACCATTGACATCTAATTATTCGGGGTTTGTACAAAATTATGTTTATTATGTTAGTCCATAAAATTATGATAAAATTCTATCACTGTTTGCATTTGACTTCACAATTTTTTGCCCTTACGAGTCCAATTTCGTTCACATAGTTTTGTATGATGCCAATTTGGTTCTGTGCAAGGATTATCTCATTTTTTTGCACGCATGTATCGTATTATCCTCCTTAATAGTTTCATATATACATGTATATGCTTAATTTACGTTGTCCCATTCAAAATAGTTTAGAATAAGAAATGAGAATGGAAAGTAATGTAGTTTGGTATCCTGTTGCTTTCAGTGGCTCCGCCTTCGCATTGTGGAGACCTGAGGGTGCCAAAAAAATTATGCTGAGGATCAGGAAACAATTACCGCCAAAGCCAATTATTGAGGTCTGAGTATAGATAAACAAGAAAACTTTATTAAAAGTAACTTTGTTCTCAAAGAGGACTTCTAATGTCTGATCTTGTACTTTAAAATGCATCAACTTGTGCAAGTGGGCATATGTCTACGTCGACCTCTTAGAAACAAGCATCAATGCCCTTAATTATTATGTCCAGCATCTGAATTTTAAACAAAATGTACTGGGGTCCGACTCGGTTGATTCCTATTATGTTTGATAATATCAGCCACAGCAATTAGTCAAATTAACTGTTTTATTTGTTACCTTAATTTTCTCAACCCCGCCCCCACGTCGCTAGTGTCATTCATTATGTTTACACCTATCCTAACTAAGAAATGCTATAAAAGTTGGAAAAAAAAAAGCTATCTTCACTATGACATCTTCTGCGTGCCCAAAAAGTTATGTGATTAGGAGTAAGACTACAATTATTTCGAGGATATGATAAAAACCCAATACGCAAATGTTTTAGTTAAACACATTAGTTGCACTTAGTAGATAATGTCAACCATTATTGATTACTGAAACTTCAAAATCCGAACAAGCTGTAGCTAAATGGATTCGACAAGAGTGAAGACAAGTAGACCTCGTATCGTGTATAGTCAGCATTCAGATAAGATCGGCAACCGAATGTGAGATTCTTACACATGCAAGTAAGCCGCACGTAAACAACAATATTTAACAAGAACCTAGCCGCTTTTGGGTTACGAATTCCTTTCTTCTTCTAGCTTCAAAACAAGATATATTCATTGAGCTATATTACTTGGATTGCCTCTTCCTGGGCAAAACGTTTAAAATACAATCTTTTTTTTCAAAAATAAAATAAAACAAATGGAAGAATATGTATCCACCAAAGGAAAGGCTGTTGATCCCATTGCCACAAATTTCATTCCAGAGGTAAAGAACAACTGTGTACAAAGTTCCATACAGGCGAGGCGGTGCACGGAGAGTCACTAGGTAAGTTGATTCTGGGGCAATCATACTTGAGGAATTTCGCTTTATACTATATTCTTTCAACTTTAGTTCTCCAAGAATACGGAGATTTGGCAATCTTCAATTCATGCCTTTTCCAGATTTAACTTTGCTTCTTCTTTCTTTTTCGATGAAACGGATCGATATAACTTCGTTAAGAAAGACGATCCATTTACCAACAACAGTAAACTAAATCTTTTTTTATTCATGATTCTTTAAATGTCAATTAAAAAAGACTCAAAATGTTTGATTTCTCAGAAGTGAAAAAGAGAGGTTATATTAATTAGATCATTAGCCTCTCATCAATGGTCTAACCTTATTTTGGCAGCCAGTTAACCAAATTGGCTTCCACTCTACTGATGTCTTGCAAACTGTAGCCTTGTTGAACAAACTTTGAACGATAAAACGGAAAGGAAGACATAAAACAAACAACTATAGATCTAGGCATCAGGAAATCACGGTTCAGCTTATTAGCCACAAATTTATCAGCTAGTCACTTCATAAGTTATCAGGATTACGATTAAACAGGTAACTAATGCTGTAGTTATTTTCCCATAAGAAGTTATGTTAGGGGTTGGTAATCATCTATGTTCACGATGGTCCCCCAACCAACTTGCTAGCCCTTTGGAGTCCTGAGCCTACTCACAGGTTCCATCGTATTATTAGATTCACAACACCATATTTCATTTACACTACAAACAATTCATGGCCACACACTAGCTAGTTTTGATACTCTTAATCAACGAAAATCTCTCAAAAATATTACCCAAAAGAAAAATACAAATATCACTGTCCTTGATTCTGCCAAGCAACTGGTCCTTAGAATTCACAACCACTGACAACTTTACACCTAAGCACTTGACAGTACCCAAAATTGCAAGACCTAAAGACGAGTCCACGACAACTGTTTAATGCATAGTTGTTTTCTTGAGGTTCCTGCTTGTTCGGATTTGGTCCACCTTACTGCACCAGCTTCTTTCTGGTGACCTTTGCAGATTCGGATAGCTAGCGCGCTTCCAATCTCCAGGTTCTAACTTTTCCGTCTAAACGTTTGAGTAAAAAGAGAGATTTTCAACCCAATTTCAATTTCATTGACTTTTCTCATGACATCTTGAAATCAATTGCCATGTATTTGTAATACGTTATTTGTTAGTTATCATCTTTAGATTTAGTTAACTTCTATTTTTTTACAATTAAATGATGAGCTTTAGTTCAACTTTTAAATGATTACAAGAAGGCAAGACAGAGAAGGCGATGATCCCAAAGCAAAAAGCTTGGTGCAATTAGAAGGTTGAACATTAGGAAGCGTGGCGAAGATAACAGGTTTTCTGAGCAGTAAAAGGCCAGCCAGCCCAGATACGTACAAAGACCCCCAGAAAAACTGGAGAAGCTCTTTGGACCACGTTTGTTGAAGAGTTAGGTGTATTTGCATTTGCATCGTTAGGGTGGACGACAAAAGACTCGGATGAATGTATTTTATGTTGGGCCACAGAATAATAATTGAATTTGGAAGCAGAGGTGACCACTTCAATCATATAAGTCCATCAAATGTATGGCATGGCCCATCTTAATAATGGCATTGTACACCTAATGTAGTAATGTGGATCAGTGCATATATAAAAATTTATATAGTTGTCCCCTGTCATGCGAGAAAGGCATGTAGCGACAATAGGCACGCAGTGACGATCTGCAGGATTAGTCCACATCTATGGTAAAAAACAAATGAATAGTTTGCGAAAGTCTTAACATGTTTTAATTAGGATAGAAATAGAGTTTGATTCTATTTCCTTCTCGTAGTCCTTTTTTGAAATCCAGATCCTCTGTCTAATATTACTCTGTCTTATACCGTCTTATAGAATCTTAGTCATTTATTTGCGGAACCCATGCGAGACCCACATAAATAAATGGTTGAGAATTATTGGACACAATAAGACACTATAATATTGGACAGAAGATCTAAACTCTCTTTTGTAGACTTTGGCACTTGACCATGTTGGAGTCCCAGGGAATTTTCGCACTTCTTGCAAGTCAATAGGTCCATTTGCTAAAGCTTTCAAAGAAGTCTTTTTTTTTTCCCCCCTCTTTAAAATTCTGGTATACAATCCAGTGATAGATAGCAGCAAAGCTTGTCAGAAATATATGAAAAATGCGACTAATTTCGCTCCCCAACTCCGTCAAGAGTTGAACTAGGTGTACTTGTACGTTTTCCATTTTATTTCTTTCCATCTTTTAGTATAGTATTGTGTCATTAGGAAACTTAAATTTTGATGCTATTCGGAGTTTGCGTTAGTATATGTTTCAACTCGGGACGAGCCAATTTACAGTAACTCTGGAATAAGAGTTCAATTCTTCTGTCCAATTTTATGGTGTCTTATTGTGTCCAGTAAATCTCAGCCATTTATTTATGTAGGTTCACGCTTATTTATATGGGGCCTGCATAAATAAATGGCTAAGATTTACTGGACACAATAAAACACCATAAAAATTGGACAGATAATCTTGGTCGCTGGAATAAATGAGCATTTCAATTGGGCACAAAAAAAAAAGGCAGAAAGATGAGTACTTCACCTCTCGACTGTACTGTACACAATGAAAATAGTCTGTCATAGAGCGTTCCCAAACACAGTACAGGAGGCATAACCACAAGTCACAGACAACGACATACCCAGTTCCTGCATGTACAAGACCAGGCTAAAAGTGAGCCACATTTCAGTGGGAGAGATATTTAAGTTGGTTTATAGAAGGACAATAATGAGGTTAGCTAGGTTTGGTATCGGCCGGGCGAGTTTGAACTTAGGTCGGCTCAAATGTTTATACATTTTTTTTTTTTGGCCAATCAAATGTTTATACTTAAGTTCAGGTTTAGAACCTCGAGCCAAACAAAAACTTGCACTTGTTAAATAAATATATAAAAATAAATATATAAAATAAATAAATAAAAATATAAATAAATAAGCAAAATCTTATTTCTGAATTCTAAATCATTCTTTTTTATTCGATCGATTGGGTCAGCATATGTTTGGTAAAAGGAAAAATCTTCTCCTTTGAAAATAATCAAAAAGAAAAGCGTTTAATTGGAACATGAAAACGTGACTGAATTTGTCCTAGTTACTCTTTAGGACAGAGTAGAGAAGGGAGGAGCTTCTCGAAGTTTACGCTTGATCGAGTTTGAGCCAAACATAGATTATTGTTTTATTTAAAATTTAAAAATGATATTATTTTACTAAAAAACAACAATTTTTTATTTGATATGTTTGAAAATTGGGATCAAAATAGCCGGAATCTAAATTCATTATAAAGCCTAATTAATTTAAACCAAATCTATTAAATATTGATCAAATTTAATCAAACAAACATTGTCACCCTTAAATCATCTGAGGTAAGTTGAACATAGTTAAATTTAAATTATTAATAAATTAATATTATCTAAACTTATAAAATTTATAAATTTATAAATTGTAATATCATCATTTTAAGTAGTAAAAATTTGGATTATTGAATCTTTAAATATTTTATTAAATTAGAGTTTATTTGCGGTCTTTGTTCTACACACTGTACGGTGAGCTTGTCTATTAGGCCATTCTCTGCACTCCCAATCATTGCCAAGTTGGTGGCGGTTTATGTTATATGATTTGACAGATTACTCAAACAAATTTCTTTCTTTTGAAAAGGTGTGACCGATTTTGGTTATTAACTGCAAATATGATGATCTTTTTTTCCTTTCGCGCTCGTTTGGTTGAGCTTTTGTCAGTAGAGCTTTTGTCAGTGGAGCTTTTGCCAGTAGAACTTTTCTGAGAAGAGCTTTTTTTAAAAGCCAGTTGACTGTTTATCTGTCAATTAAAAAACAGCTTTTTTAAAAGTGCTTCATACAGTAGACTGTTTGGCAACGAAAAAATAAAAAGCACTTT
>JAOQMK010244220.1:0-10896 GCA_027564415.1 Erythroxylum macrophyllum
CTTGAGGGAGACGACTTTAGAATATTCACTGTGCGGGTACTAGGACGATTCTGTACACTTGCAGAAATAATCGATCAATAGATGTGGTCCCCAAAGATTCTTTGAATCCAGCTCATCATTTATCATGAATTGGTTCGTACCACGACTGAAGATTGGATGAAGAGTCTGGATCACTTGAACTATCAGTGTCAGCTCTGTATGTCTTTTATCTTTTACTAGGGCTGGTATCATTTGTGTGGAGTTTATGCAGGAATTGATTTAGCTCTTCTTCACTGGCGATGTAAATGTTATCATTAGGGTCTTGGGCATCTTGGAAGACAGAGGTTAAAGGTTGTGAAAATCCTGCAAAGTTTGAGGCATTTTGGATTTGGGTTGATTCATCAATTTCATATATTGGGCTATTTGAGCTTGGTATATCTACTTCTGACATTTCAAGTTCACCAGGAACAAAGTCTCCTAGGTAGGGTCCATTAAAAATAGAGATGACAGGTGTATGATGAGGAAAATGATTAATCTCCTTAAGAAAATCCATAAGAGATTTAAGAATATTCTCTTTATACCTTGGCCAAAAGAGTGAAACATGATGAAAACAAACAAGATTTTCAGAATAAAGTTTAGCAGTACATGTTGCATGATATGGATGATGGAGGATAAAGAAACACTGTGTAGATTGTCTCTTATAAGATGCTTCCTATAGTCGATGTTGTTCAAAGTTGTTTCTTTCAATTTTCTAGTGGTTGGTACCACACAAGAAATGTCCATAAAAGAGAACTTTCATTATCTAGATCACAGAGATATTGGTAGACCTGAAGAGGAGGTAGGGTGATAGCACATGCTTAAAGCACTACGAGTGCCCAAAGATATTATAATGCATTCTCAGAAAGAGGTGCATTAAGGAAGAATACATGAAGGTAGGTTGCTTTCAGGTTAAACAATATGGTGCGACAAGGTGAGTTGGTCTCACTGAGAAAAGGTGTAAATAATATAACAAACTCATATGAGCAAGAGAGGCAACTTTAGAAGCATTAGTGGGTGCATTAGCAATTGGAGGAAAATATTTCTTTGTTTTTGCAATGAGAGGTAGGTTATCCATGGAAAAGAAGAAAATACTAGTATCGAAAGGAAGAGATAAGAAGTTAGCTAAAATGATACATTTGGCAAGGTTAATGGTGTATTTATAGTGAGAAATCTTCTTTAGAAAGATTCCTGAAGCATTTAAGTAGATATGAGTTAAGTGTTGACTGGCCTTGTTTTGTTCCGAATTCCAAGGTAAAGGATTCTTTCTCGGCAACTTGGATAAGGATAAGGTGTAATCTTCCACACGTAGTGATGTAAGCAAGAGCAAGGACCACCATGGAGATGGCGTGTATGATAGGGGCGAGCTTATCATTCTAGTTGGAACTATGTCTAGAGCTAGAACTGAGAGACCTAAGGAGGCTCTCTATGCACATGTGGGCCAATTTATGGAGAGGATGAAGTGCACCAAGCCTATTGGAGGAGAGTTATCTGAATCACAGCCCAAATTGATTCATTTATTTTAAATCCTTGGATTTGATTAACTTAGGACTTGAAGACCATTATATTGGGCTAAACATCATCACTTAAGCCCAAGAGGAGAGGCACACCTACGATCAGACTTAGGAGCGCATTGGACCAGGCCTAGATGTGTTTTTTATTATTCTATTTTAGACTTATTTTAAGTTATATTTATTTTGGGCTTCCATATATTATTTAGCCCAAGTCTTTTATTATTTGACCTAGGTATAAATACCCTCTTTAGGGTTAGGGAAAGACAACTTTGGGATCAAATTATTCTTGTGTTGCTGCCGGCCACAAAGTGAGGGTTTCACCTCTTGTTCTTGTTACATTATGAATCAGCAATTCACTTATCAATTTTTTCAATTGTGGCAGGTTTGTTTGGTTCAATTTCTTGGAATTAATTCCCATCATCTAGGTTGCTTAGAACGGGTTTCCCTGAGGTCTAGTAGAAGTGAACTCCTTGTGTATCCCTTTCTTTTCAATTGCATTAATTCTATCCTATTGAAGAACATCATAGTTGAACCAAAAGAATCAAGAAATCTTCATCATTTTACAAAGTCAACGCGTGTTCATTCATCCAAAGAGCCACGAATGGACCATCATCAATCCATGCATCTCTATCGCTTGCGTTATTTTTGTACCAGAGCTACAGCTCAAGGTAAATTCCTATTTACCTCTTTTTGCAATTAGGGATTGTTCCTTTTGTTCAATGTTCTTCTTTGATACCATCAGCTGTTCAACCAGACCTAGGGTGTGAAAATTTTGGCCTAATTCTTGATTTATTTATATTTTTGTAATTAGCCAAAAAATGAAAAAAAATGAAAAAAGAAATCGACGACGAATAGAATATAAAAAATAAAAAAAGAAAAAAAAACGAAAATAAAAGAAAAAAGGCCTTGAAATTCGATTGTTACTTTTTTGATTTGGATTGAATTCTACATTGCCTTTTCTCGGTTTGATGTGTTACACATTGAGATCATTAGTTGAGAATTGCAAGTTGATTCATTAATATTGTGGGGTACGAATAGAGCTTGAAAATTTATTTTTTAGGCTATTTTGCATGTTACTTTCTATTCAAGTTTGGACAAAATTGGGCAGTCTATTGTGGTCATTACTTGGGAATATTGTTGTTTGTTAAATTCGAACTTGCATTCCACATTTTGGGTTATTGATCGGTTGATACTTGAGTTTCGAAGTGTAACTTGGATTTTAGAGGAGATTGAGAGCTAAAATTGAGGGTATGATTACCGTGACTTAAACATGAGGGCAGTGACCTTATTTGAGTAAAACATATGAGGGAGTGTGTGAGGTTGTTTTATTGATAACATTTGTTTTCCAAGAAACTAGCCATTAAAATGTCTCAGGAAGTACCTCAGGAGGCTAACCAAGGAGGGGAGTTGAATGCTTTCGCTTTGAAAGCTATGCAACAACATTTCAAAAGAATAGATATGAGATTCAATGAATTAAGGGAGGATTTGGCAAGACATGTCCAGGAGCTTGTAGAGATTAGGCGTGGAGGGCAAGGAGAGCCCTAAGGAAGGCGTGATGTGCGATGTCAGCCCCCCTAACCACTTTGTTGTCAACCACCTAAGTACGAGTATGAGGATGACGTGTATGGTGATGAGGAGTAGGAACAAGAGATGCACATGCCTAGGAGAGCACAACGAGCTGAACCATATGATAGGTAAGATGGAGACCTCAAATCCATCAAGATGCAAATTCTAACCTTCAAGGGTAAGAATGACGCTGAGGCTTACCTGGAGTGGGAAAGGAGGGTGGATTTAATTTTTGAGTGTCGTAATTTCTTGAAGGATAAAAAGTTAAAGCTTGCTGATGTTGAGTTTTCTGACTATGCATTGATATGGTGGGACCAGTTGGTGACTTCCAAGATACGAAATGGGACGAGACCGGTTTACACTTGGGCAGGCATGAAGGCTTGCATGAGGAAGCGGTTTGTACCATCATACTATTATAGGAAGATTCATCAGAAACTTCAGAGACACACTCAGGGGTCTAAATTGGTGGAGGACTACCAAAGGAGATGGAGATAGCTATGATCCGAGCTAACATAGAGGAGGACTCGAAGGCAACCACGACACGATTCTTGAGTGGTTTGAATAGGGAGATAGCCAATGTGGTAGAATTGCAACACTAGAGATTGAGGACATAATGAACATGTCTATGAAGGTGGAGAAGCAAACCAAAGCTAGAGTGGTAGCAAGAAGTGGGGAGAATTCTAGCTAATCATGGAGTTCAAAATGGCCCAAGAGAGAGGAGAAGTTGAAAGACAAGGGGCTAGAATTCAAAGAGACACCCAAAAAGTTGAATGTAGGATCTGACCTTAAAGATACACCTAACACCTAAGCTTCTTCTAGTAAGCATTCTAGCCTTAAATGTTTTAGGTGTTTGGGTTATGGACATATTGCATCACAATGCCCTAATAAGAAAGTAATGTATATGAGGGATAATGGGATGATAGATTCTGATGATGATACACGTGATGCCAAATTATTACCTTATTATGATGATGATGATGATTGTGTTGAGAGGGCTGCCACGGGTGAATTGCTTGTAGTTAAGAGAGTGTTGAGTACTCGAGCTAGAGATGAGATTTTGTATTAGAGAGAAAACTTGTTCCATTCAAGGTATATAGTTGGCGGAAAAGTATACCTAATCATTGATGGTGGAAGTTGTACCAATGTAGCTAGTGTGACAATAATGGAGACATTAGGATTATCTTGTAGGAAGCATCCAAAGCCATACAGGTTACAATGGTTTAATGATAGTGCTGAAGTGAAAGTGACCAAGTAGGTGTGAGTGTCATTTTCAGTGGGTAGACATGAGGATGTGGTGTAGTGTGATGTTGTACCCATGGAGGCTGCTCATATATTACTTAGGAGACCTTGGCAGTTTGATAGAAGGGTAGCATATGATGGGTATACCACTAGGTACTCTTTTAAGTTTAAGGGTAGGAATTTCATTCTTGCACCTTTATCATCTCATGAAGTGTACCTGGACCAGTTAAAAGCAAGTAAAAGTGAGGAGGACAATTTTTTTTCTTTGATGAGGACAATTTTCTTGCAAAGTGTCTTGGTTGTTCATAGAGAAAACATTTGTCCGCCTTTTGAGATTAAGGAGATTTCCACTTAAAGAATCGAACAGATCTCTTTTTCTTCCCGTTCGTTCTGAAGGTTTTCCTGAATGATTTGTGGCCTTCCTTTGGAGGAATGTAAGTTCTATGGAATTTATTGCTCTTGTAGTAGAGTTTCTTGTGATGAGATTTCTTCTTATTACCGCAATCACAGTCTTTCTTATCCTTGCATTTGATTTTCAGATAAGGCCTTTTGCAAGCCTTTTCAAGGATAGGACTGCCTTTCATCATATTCTTGAAGAATGCTTGTTGATCACATAGTTTATCCAGAGAAGATAAAGTAAGATGCTAAATTTCTTCAAGAGTAATATCTATCATATTTCTGCGTAAGGCTGTTATGGTTGATTGCAATTCTGGTTGCAATTCATTTGGTAAGGATGAAATGAATGTATAATGGAGATACACATCATTCGATCCATTGAGAAGATAGTATCTATTTGTTATACGTTGAAAATACTTTTGAAAATCACGTTTGTCAAGTACACAACATTTCATTTCAGAATATTCTTGACGAACTTGCTTGTCAATGAGTTGGAAGTCACCAATGAACTCTTTGTGGATGATACCAAGAAGAATACTTGCAGAAATGACTTGTATATACTGTGAGTGTTAAGACTTTATCACCATTCTCGTAGAGTACCAATGAAGCGAGAAATCAACTCAGACAAAACATCCCATAAAGGAGTATTAAGTCAAGTCATTTGCAAATCTAGCCATGCTCCAAATTCATAAAGACGTTCTCTCTATTTCTTAGGAGGAAGGTCATTAAAAGTAAACTAGGGACCTAATATAGGTTTCGTTTGTTGTACTGGAACTTCTAATGGTGATGATCCAAATGGTTCAGGTTCTACTGAACCTGTAGAGTCAATATCACTGATATATGGATTGAATTCCGTATGTTGAGGCATTGTCATCATAACCTAAGCAAGATCAGATAGATTTGCAAATTATTCAATCCGTAGTTGATTTTAAAATTGTAGAAGATTGCCCAGAGGATTTAGGAGTTTGCTCAGATTGTTCAGAGGATTGCTCATAATACTTAGAAGTTTAGGAGTAATTTCTTTTGTAGGTTTTGGAGCCTTAAAGGGTGCAAGAGTTTCTACGAACTCAGATGCTTTATCTTTAGCTGAAGAAGGTGTAAGCTGAGCATTTGGAAGAGATGAAGGTGGTGTTTTAATTTGTAGTGGTTTATTCCATGGATTCACAAGTTTGATATGTGAAGTAGAAGGAATGGATGAATCCTTGGGTTTTTTAGGTTGAGGCTTTAGCTATGCAAATTTTTTGGGTTTATTAGAAAGAGGGTGAATGTGTTGTCTGATCAAAGGATAGTTCATCTTGAAAACTTTCTCATAATTAGCTGCATGTAGATAGGTAGGGTAAGAAGGAGAATAAGAAGGAGAAGCACACATGGGCTGAGGAACTGGGTGGGTAGGACAATAGGCTCCATAAACAGTTCTAGGTTGTTCAGTTTGCATGAAGAACTTCTTTTACTCATCTAAGTTCTTACTCCTTGACTGCAAAATCTGGTCCAAAATACTCGGTTGCAATGTAATGGCAAAGATTAACATTAAGTTGTTTCATCTGATATCTGTAAGATTTGTACAACTTCTGGATCTGAGATGAAATAACGTCTACTCATTGATGAGTAGCATGATTCTGTTGATTGATTCCATCCAGCTTAGAATCAAGCCGTCTTAGAACTTTGTTTTGTGTTACTGCATTGTTGGTATGCCAGTTGAGAACTTCATCAGTAGGATTAGACATAAAATTTCCTTGGGAAGTTATTTTTGTGGTTCGAACATAAGGGCTAGAGAGAAAAGTCTTCCTCATATGATTGAACCGTTATACAAGGTATGAGAGTGGGAGATACAATAGGAATAGTTGGAATTATTGGTTGTGGTTTGGAGAATGACTATGGATAGTAGCTGCCAGTGGGTTTTAGCATCTCACGAAGAGATCTAGGTCTGAATCTTTCTGTGTTGAGACCTATAGAGTTGTTGGAATCATCTTAATCTTTTTGATAGGATGATATTGTTAAAAAGGCATACAACGAGTATGTGACTTTGCCTTTCTATGTTGTTGCCGCCATCGATTGTATAAGTCATCATCATCATCACTGTCTGATTCAAGGTTTAGACAGACTTCACAATCTGGTTCGCACATAGAGGGATTTGTATCCCAGATGAAATGTTCTCGATGATGACTTATGTATAGTGGGAGTGTGAAATGAGTGCCTATGATGAGTGTGGAACACGTTCTGGTAGTTTGTGATCCATTCTGTCAACATCAGCTTTTCCAACTCTTTTTCATGCAACTACTTCAAGATCTAAATGATAGTAGTCTGATCATTGAAACGATCAACAACAATGTAAAGGGTGACCGAAGTAGAGTTTAGAAAGTTCATATCTATAACATGATTCTGTAGGTGATGGATTATCTAATGATGTAGTGTATCCATTAATTAAGTTATTAATCACCATTTTTAGTTTAAAAAATGAGATCATGATAAAGGAAATGACATAATTTCTAACCTAATGAAAGTTTCAAATAAAGGAAATGAGAGTAATGATAAAAAAGTAAAAATATTGATTACATATTCAATGGCCTAAGTTAGGTTTGATTGAGCTTTAACTCAATATAAAGTTCGACCTTAACAAAAATTTCCAAACTCAACTAATCATAGTAAATTAATCAGAGTTGAGATAGCCCAAAAGTTAACTGCTCAAGTCAAGTTTGATCAAACTTAAGTTTAAAAATTATTTAAACTAAAGCTCGAGACATAGAAAATTTAGGTTTGACCATTACCAATTATTACAAAGTTGTTCTAATTAAACACCAAACTTATATCGCTACATGATAATCTCACTTAGGTTCGTTTAAGTGAGACTCAATCTTACCATGTGATCATTGACCAATAAAACCTTATTCTCGAATGCCTCATGTCCCTCCTAGTATTTAACATTATCTATCTATATATGTCTATAAATAAATAAATAAATAAGCAAATAAATATATATATATATATAATATGGGTTTATCATAAACAATCTCTTTATTAATTAAGAGGCTGTGTATTGGGACTTGCACTGGGCTGTTGTTATTATTGTTGTACTCTTGCAAGAATACTATGAAAGCACTAAACTATCAAAGGCAAGTGCTTAAGATCAAGGCTTAAATGAGCACCTACGACCAAGTTACAATTCAGAATACTAACTAACTAGATCACATCTTATTTTTATCAAATTACACCACACTAAGGACGATACTCTCACAGACTTTATAGGTCCCACTAATCCTTTCACATGATCTTTATCTTTTGTCGCATCATCCAAGATCTCCTCATGACCTATATCCATTAATAATGAGTCATCTAAGCTTAAAGTATTCATAACATATTGGTATAGTTTAATATTTACCCATGTCATGTCTGTTAGCCATCATTTATTAATTTAAGAATACACTAAGTCTTTAGTTCAGCAAAAACTTAGCCTTAACCAAGTAAGTCTATACACGATCCGATACTTTTAGAAAGAACTCACGCCAAACTTGATCTAATTTGCTAAGTTAACTTGAAGCTCTTTGTCATGCATGTGGTCTAACCAACCTTTAACCTAAAGCTCATTTCCAACTAGCTATGAAGTTCCTTCATATGTTAAAGGGTTAACACGAATCCTATACAAATTTTGATGGTTCATTAGGATTTGTTAGGAAAATTAGGAGGCAGGATCACAAGTTAAAGGCACTGGATCCAAATAAACACCATTCATGACCATAAAAGCCACTAGAAAAAGAAAAAGAAACATAGTATAAAATCTCTGAGCCTCTTCACCTCCTGAAGCTCGCTCTTTCATGATGATAAGGACGTATAGAAACCATCAAAGGATCAAAACAACTCTTGCATGATTATTTTTGTCGATGCATTTCAGGGACCATGTGAATCATGTGATGTTTTGTCTCAGTCCCATCTCCAATCTCTTTTTGTCGATGCATTTTAGGGACCATGTGAATCATGTGACGTTTTGTCTCAGTCCCATCTCCAATCTCTTCATTCATGAGATTCCACCATTTTTCATAGGACCAGGAGCTTTCTTGATCACTATGCTCAGCATTTCACATTCATTACGGCAATCAACACCATCTTTTCTTATTACTCTCCTCTTTGCTGACAGCTCTCGCTCAAAAGTTACTTCTCCGGGAGCTACCATAAGTTTAAACTTTTTTGAACTTATTTAAATAAATTTAGATCGTGGTCAAACCAAGTTGAACCTCACCCTAACTCATTGTTGATACTAAGTGTCATCCCATTAGCTACCTGGCTATGCTTTAGTGTGGGTAATTAGTAGGTGGAAGGATGGTAAATTTGAAAATTAGTTCGTTCATATTCAAAATCAACTAATTAAAAATATTAAATTTAATTTAATGAAAACTTCAGTTTGTCAAAAATTTTCAAATTCAACCAAATGACAAATTAGTCGAGCATATTAAAGTAATGACCTAGGTCAGATTTAATCAGATTTGAGTTTGGAGTCAATTTTTTTTTTTTGAATTCAACTTATCATGACAAATTAGTAAAGCTCATGTTAAATAGAGTAGAAGTCAATGATTTAAAATCAAGTTTGATAGATTTTAGGCTCCATATAAAGCTAAACCTTAATTTTTTTTTTCAAATCCAAGCAATTATGATAAATTAGTTAAACTCAATCACTCAATCAAGTTTGATAAAACTAGGGTTCGAACTTGGACTCAACCTTGACAAATTTCTTCAAGTTCGATTAATCGTGACAAATTACTCTTGGTTAAAAGTTAACGATGCAAGCCAATTTAATTCGGCTCAAATTCAAGATTTCTTGGTTAGAAGTTAACGATCCAAGCCAATTTAATTCGGCTCAAACTCAAGATTAAGAATTAGTCAGGCTCAATCTCAAGCTCAAACTCAAGACCCAAGGCTCACGAGATTTGGGTCTGACTCATTATCAATCCTATATAAAATTTTGATGCTTAGGAATTGTTAGGAAAATTAGGAGGCAGGGCACACATAATTAAGTTAACAAGTCAACAGGATCCAATTAAAATATCATTGACGACCAAAAAAAGCACTGAAAAGAAGAAACATGGCAGAAACCAAAAGGCGAATGCAGAATCGTATAAACACACCACACACATACATATTTAACACCAACCTCAACAAGTAGACCAGAAAGCAGGTCATGGTTGGTGAGTTGTTAGAAGAAAGCACAAAAGGAAGCATCGTCTTTCCTGCCTTCTCCTGAGCAATAGTCTTTAAGAGAAACATAAGTTCCCAGGAATGTCAGGAAAATAGTAGCAGCTGCTGCAAGAAATGCAATAACCGTCCAGGGGCTATTAAAATGAGTATTAATAAACTCAGCCATCCAAGTCTTGAACCTGCTCCTGAAATGTGCTTCAATGCGTTGTTTAGTGTCATCAAAAGCAAAGGGGTTAGGTACAAGATCCCGGGCTATGTCATTGAAAAGTTTTGCAGCCTGTTCGTCACTGCCAAGAAGGTTGAAGACTACACCTTCCGATCGTAATTCCTTCACATCTTCAGCTTGATCGATCAAGGAATCCATGAAGCATAAATAAGAAGTGAGACCACAATGATCATCTGGTGCATCGGGGCTAGTTTCATAAGCCACTAAATTTAAAAGCATGGACATGGTTGTGTCATCTATCATGATTTGGGGAAGAAGGAGCAGTCCAGCAGCAGGTGTTGATATGAACTGGGTGTCTGTGAAATGTTTACCTGCTTTTGGCCTGAAGTGAATCCCCAATGTCCTAAGCTCCTTGGCTGCAGGATATGAATACCACCAATCAGGGGGCGTGTTTTTGGAAGACCCTTTCATCAGATCGTTTGTGTTGATGTATTTAGTAAGGAAAATATCAAGAAGATGAAGAGGTTGACGCTCTTTTTTGGTCTTTTGAACTGGTTCTAGGTGGTCAGTTTGATTTGCTGTTCCTTTCCCAAATATACTCGATGTGTCTTTGAGTTTTGAACAACATTTATCAAAAAACTCGGCAGTAGCTCGTATGCAGCTCCATCGTGGGGAAACTCCGCGAATGCGTTCCAAGAATTTGTCAATTATTTTATCTCCAGCTTTTCCTCGAACCTCCATTAGCTTCTCTAGCACTATATAAGGAAGCTGGTTCTCTAGCAACATCAAGTCCCTTCTAACAAAAGCTGCAGTGTT
>JAOQMK010244236.1:0-10896 GCA_027564415.1 Erythroxylum macrophyllum
TTCAAAATTATTCTAAAAATACGAACTTTATAATCTACTGCAATTTGTCTTTTCATTTGAAAATAATGGTGTTTTTTGAATTCAAAATTTATAATAAGCAATCCTAAAAATTTTAAGTTTAAGTAGTTTTCATTTATATATAATTAATATTTGAATGTGTCAGAAAATGTTTCAGGCCAATGGGTGGGATTCCATGCTCAAAGGTCTTAGAATGAAGCAGGATTAAGTTCTGAGAACATAGTTTATCCTTGGTCCTTGGAATTACACAAAGGTGTGGACTAAGTTCCTACCCATATAGTTATAGATATATTCAACTAAGCATATCGTTTAGAGCAAAATCTACTCATGGGATGGGATAGCATAGAAGAACCTCATCGATTCTACTTCCAACTCTTCTGTTTTACGTTTTCCATCACGCAACTACCATCCTTTCTTTTGCCAAATTGGTCACAGAAACATCATTGTTATTCTCAGACCACGTGCCCATTGATAGGCTCAGAAAGAAAACAGTTTTCATGTTATGGTACTTTCTTCTAATTTCTGTTCTGATTTAACCCATATATCTATCTGAGATCTTCAATGTTCTTCTTACACTTTGAGGTTGGTATATTCTAAAGTTGCTGAGACAGCTTTTAGACCTTATAGCTGTGGCGAGAAATGTGTGATTCTTTTTTTTATTGGTCCGAGTTGCTTGCTACTAATAGTCTTGTTGCTTAGTTCCTTCCCCTTCGCTGCTCTCATGATCCACAATCCTAACAACATTAATTGTCCGGTTTAAAATCTATTAGTGTACTGAGGTCTCTGACCATTTTATAGATCATCAAACCACTCGCTGTTCTTGAGTTGCAACTAATTAATGCTTGTAGGATGCTTCTGTTATACTCGATAAGATATGATGATGGCCAACCTTCCATTAGGGAAGAAGATAACTTATCAAAGGACAAGTCTATACAGTCAAAAACCTTTTCGCTTTGGTTTGGTTGAATTTAGGATGAAGCTTTTTGTTATATTGAGAATAGTTTACTTCAAAAGGACAGATGCTTTTTGGTTGCAGAAGAAATGAGAGATGGGAAATGGGAAATGAGAAATGAGAAATGTAGAATTAGAGATGAGATTCGATCATTCAGTAATCTGCTATCTTTATTTGAACACAGTTCATGGTTAATTGGTCTATTTTGCAGCTTTTATCGAGCAAACTGACATCATTTCCCCTTGTTCTACTATGTCACAGGTTTACAGTTTAACCCCGGTTTTTGACTCTGGAACTCTGTAACCCAATTTGTGCAACCTGAAACCCAGGTTGGGCTTATTTTCAGTTTCTACTTCGAAGAGGATCAAGTTTGATTAATCTGAAGTTGAACTGAAATTTCTTTCTGGCATCTTTCCTTCCTCACTAGTCTCCACTATTTGGTAACACACAGCCTCTTTTTCGTGCCTTCCAAACCAACAAAAATCAAAAGTCAGGTCCCTATTGAGTCATCTGGCTCACATTATCAATGCCATTGTGATCGCTGGATCATCAAAATATTTCTTTAACAGCAAGCTGAACCTATTTTGGATTTTAAAGACAAGTTATTGATGTAGCAGAATAATCTGAAGTTTCGGTGAATGGAATAGGACAGAGTGACTAAATTTGATCATATGCCAACACCCAGACACATCAACCAAAGCAACTATCAAATACAATACTTATCTCATGTAAGCGTCAATTCCATTTCACTAGAAGATTGACATTAGAACCAAAATCAATGCACTTCCAAGTTGAACTTCAAGGGAAACAAGGTTTTCCTCCTCATGTACCAAGAGAAGGCGCTGGGGTCGACACTGGGGGGCCATATGAATATCTCCATTGATTGCACGCTGAGCATTTATCCAAATTTACACAGTTCTCCAAGGTACAAAATTTGCAACACCATGTTTTGTTCATGGCATAGAAATCTTTGGGTTTCTGCGTCCCACAAACACCACATATCGGAGCTAATGGCTGCAGCAATCCAAAATTGTAAACATGCAAACATCCAATAAGTCCTACTAGGAATGAAAGCACAAAATGGACATAACATGTTTCTTTCAGCAAATAAATGTGGTTTATAATGCACGATATCACTAGCCAAAAAGAAAAGGCCAGAAAGCGAGGAGTGACAGAGAGAATAGGAAGTTTAACAAATGGGAAACAACAACTTCCCTTGTAAACATGTTTTACGGGTAGCTGACTTCTATGGATCCATGGAATAATCAACTTCCAGTTAAACGTATACATTCTATAACTTTAAGATCACTTTCAAGTAAAATGCTTGTCCTCTTGTACATGGAATATCACATGTAGCATTGTAAGGCTGAACACTCTATTCAAATGTACTCGTCATATAATTGAAAGAAGATATCCAGACAACTAATAGACATATAACCAATTAAATGCAAGCAACTGGACAATCAAGAATTTACTGGATTCAGTAAGGTGCATGTTCCACATTCCCACACTGCAGGGTCCGCTGGATCACAAGCTGCATCATTATTAACTGAGGATCCAGGAAACAGATTATTAGTAACATCCTGAAAAATAGCCGGTATAGCAATTATTGAATCTGAAGAAAGAGTTCTTATGTGCTGTACATGCTCTCTTTTTTGAGTTGGTGTCATGATCAAGAACAGGTTCAGAAGTTGAAGCATCTGAGGACAGTTTTATGATATTGACAGTCGAATGACTACTGGAAAACGAAGTAGTTGCATTATCATTGTCATGATTTCTTTTTCGAGTATTTGATGGCTCTGAGACTCCTGTTAGTTGATTTTTATCTATGGAGTCTTCAGAAATATCAATACCATTTTCTCCATCCACATACACCTCAGCAGAATGAGAACCACACCATATGTCATCCTTTAACCTCCTTTCTGCAGCCATAGCAGCAGCTTGAATTGGACTGAGTGCTTCCATAATGGTGCTATCACCACCTAGCCTTTTAGGTCCAGATGGTAGTATAGATCCCAATTTAGCTCTCTTCTGGGCTGCAGCTGCAGCAGTTTTATGAAGAGAAGAAAGAGGAGGTTGGCATGAAAACCCACCTAAACGCCTACCTGGAAGATCAAAGCCCTCTTCTGTTCCACTTATTCCTTTGGAAATAAGTTCTTCACATTCCTGTCAAAAGTAGCAAAGCCTGTGAACAAAAGGAAGCTGCTAATGAACTTCCCCATTTAAACTTGCCTTTTGAAAAGACAAAGGAGATCAGAAGAACCTTTCTAAGAAGAGGCCAACGCATACACATATCACCAATTTGTTTTATAAAAAAAGGGGGAAAAGGTAATTACCTGTCTGAGTTCATCCCAGAGTTTGTAGAAATTGGCATTATGAGGACCATGAACATTATGACAAAGCTCATGAAGCATTGTATCAAGGACCTGATCAAATGGATAGAAATCCCAATCCCTGTTTGGTCTACGAAGTCTCAGCTTCACGTGCAACCCATGTCCTACGTTCAAACCCAGAAGAGCTGGGTTCTTTGGACTACAGTTCAATCAAACAGATGAAATCGTCATCAGTTAAACTGCTTGAAAGTTGAAACAACACAGATAAAATAGCATTTTAACACCCAACACTAAGTTTAATTAAATTTAAACAAGTCACTGAATTCGTAACTTTCAGGGAAATATAGTTCATTGACCCAAATCACTATCTTGGTTAGACAGATCAAAATTCCAAATTCCCAACAACAGCAACAAATTAAAAGTCTCGGTAACTCCAAGTTTACGACTTAACATAAAAATTTGGAGAACTTATACAATTTCCCATTTCTAATTTCTAATTATATAGCCCTATATCATGCTTGAAAACTCTTTCTAACAGAACATTCATTTCGATATTGATCAACCAAATGGGTGATAAAAATAAATAAATATTCTTTTTACAAACTTTCTCATACTATACAATAAACCTAACAAATCCTACAGAAAGAATACTGAATACCCAAAAAATTATAATAAAGTACCACATTTCGGAGAGGATCTTGACACGCCATTTTCGTTTACGCATGATGGGTTGGACCTGTTTGGCTATTTTCTCAAGAAATTTCTTCGCGTCCTCTTCGCCTGGTTTTCTCTTTAGGGCCCTGATTTCCCACACTTTGTTTAAATCCCCCAAGTTCATATTTTTCTCCACCTCTGTCTCAATTTTACCAATCCAAAAATGAAAACCCTCAAAATCAAATAAAACTTCCGAGAATCACGTGCCCATCTGAACCTGAGAAAGATTGAAAAGTTTGTCTTTAAGATTTGAGAAGAACTCAGAATCGGTTTTTGGTTACTTCCTCCTGCGAGATCTTTTAGACTTTAGTTTGTCGAAAACGAGGCTGGCGGGAGTTTGAACATCTCCCAGGTTTGTCTTGATAGGAGAAATAATAAGTTGCTTAATAAATGAATGTTTTAGACAAAATAGGAACGCAATCATTTTTTCCTCTCTTTCTTTCTACTTCTTAATTCTTTCTTTTACCTTTCTCCGCATTTTTTAATTGCAATTACACCAAAATTTCAAAATTAGTAGACTCTAGTCTAAATTGTTAGTCGTATTGAATTGGTATTAGAACTCAAATAGCTGTAAGAAAATCATCAAAGCATTCAAACTCAAGATGATGATGAGAAGAAAAAAATGCATTGCAAGATAGACAATTAATATGCCTATACCTTAGTTAAAACCTAGACCACCAAATTATTTTCCTACAAAAATATTAAAACTGTTCATATAATTCTTTTTTATTATGATGTGCATTTAAATCATATTTCTATGAACTTTGGAACTTCCTGATTTCATTCAAATTTGTTGCAAGATAAATTTTGCAGAATTTTACAATTACAAGCTTTTTTATTACGTTCTTCATTATCATTATTTCATATGCGTAAATTATACTACCTCTGATTCATAATAAGTGTCGTTTTAGAAAAATGCACACTTATTAAGAAAGTTAATGAAATTATAGATATACCCTTATTAATTAGCACGTGAGAGAAATTGCATACTATTAAATTGCTTTAAAATTGTGATATGTGTAATTAAGATGAGAAAAAAATTAAAGGTTAATTTTGGAAGTAAAATTATAAACATGCATACAAAGTTAAGAATGACACCTATTTTAAATAATTAAAATACATCTACAACGATACTTATTATGAATCGAAGGTTACTATAATTTGAATTTACATGGTTTCCAAGAAAGGAAACGCTACCATCTCATCAAGTTTGATAGGAAGTTATGAATTTTACGTAACTTGGAACGCAAACTACATAATTTGTGGGATTTAATGCAGAGCAGACAAGTAGGCAGTAGCTACACACGAAAATAACCAACTTGTTTTGCAACTCAATTCTCACTTTTTTAATCAAATTCACGCCACTTCCCCGAGAAAGATAATTGGACGCAAGAAAATTCAACAACTTTCTGCTTCTGAACTTATAAAGTTGAGTCTTTTGGCTGATTGTAGCTGTGATCGTGTGTTGGATAGTCTGGTTTGTGCCTGTGACTGGTTTTAGAGGTTATAAACGATGGCGGCTGTAGCAATAGTATTGGATCTGTTAAAGAAAAATCCAAACCTTGGCTCACCCCAGTTTTCTACTTCCTCTACCATCTCCGCCTCCGTCGCCGCAGCGGCCTGTATCCCTTTTGCCTCTGGATTCTTATACGGGTACTCTCTCATTGCCGAGTGAATTTTAATCGGCTTACTTGGACGATATCAATATACATATTTTTATTTTTTTGTTTTCTGCGTGATCTTGGACGGATTTTAGTTACCATTTAGCTGATTGAATTAATATGCTTTTTTTTTTTACCGCACGAAGATCGATCGTCTAGTTCGGGATATTATGGTGTTTTAGTTGTTGATTCGGAACCCAGATAGAGTGCATAACTACATATGTTTACTCCATCAAACTAAGTTTCTGCGATAACTTGTCCAACAAGTGGCTAACCAAACGCCAATTGATTTGGAAATATAGCTTCATGATCGGTGTGTTAATCCTCTGCTTAGAGATGAATGAATTTGTAGTCTGTAGTCAGTTTTTTTTTTCCATAGGCTGATTTTCATAGTGGTACTACCGGTTATCCCCGGATATCGGTTGCTCATTGTGATGGCGCAGCACTAGCTTATGATTACATTTCGAACATACGAACAGTTTCTGGCCATATTTTTAGGCATGAATGTTTGAGATACTCTACCAAGGAGTACCCATTTGAGTTAAAAACCTGTTTTTTCAGCTTATGAGTGGAAGCAACTGGTTATTACTTCCTTGAGGTCATTTACTATCTGCCTCTTTTGGAGCCTCGTGTAATTTCAGACGAGGAGGATGATGACTTCCTCCAAGAGACTCAAGAAGAGCAGAAAGTAGATTTAGTGGTTCCCTTTAAAAGATCATTAAAGCAAATTGTTCGGGAGGTGAGTTGTGCTTTTCTCCGTTCTCAGTTCTTCTGAGGGCTAATCACTAAATTTATCACATTGCCCCCAAGTCTGCTTTCTCACTTGATAGCATACCACATCATGCTGTCGAGGCCCTTTAATTTACCAATTTTTTCATACTTATCAGGTATTTATCCTTCTTCACTCTTTCTAATTACTGAAACATCAAAATCTAGCATTTGCTTTTCTTGATCTGTATTTACCTTAGACTTGTTTATTTTTGAAATTTTGCATAATTCATTATTGAACTCGTAGAGTCGTAGTATTGATCTTCATTATACATGTTGAAGTTGGCTAGCTTTAGAAAACAGAAAAGAGCCGAAAAGGGTTGTTCTTTTGCAAATCACCACTCTTCATGGAACATTTCAGGGTCTATTTTTACTAATCTATATGTTAGTTCCATTTCAGACAACCGTTGTAACTACAAGGCGGGTTCTGGAAAAACTTGCAGTCCATTATGTCTCACAGCGAATAGCATGGAAACTTCTGAAAGGTACTTTCTTTTTGTATCATATCGTGCTATTCTTGTCATTCACCAGGACATGGAAGAAGAATAAATGATACGGAGGAAAAGATAAACACTTCGGATTCTATTAGGAACAGTAACACAATTTTAAAATTTGGCCAAGTGTTTTGCTTAGACATTGCATGTTGATGGTAATATTCACAGATATTCCTAGATCAACCACACGCAAAGCAGGAAGAGGACTGCCTACTATGGTTTACATATTCAAAGTTAGCAGAACAACTTTCAGAGTCAAAATTTTGCCTTTATTTCTTCTGTGTCTGCAATGGTATTTAGTCTGCTCTATTTGTCTCCTAACTACTCCAGTTCTGTCTTTAAGCAGGACACGTTTTTAGGAGTTGCCGCATCGTGGATTGTCCAAGTTGGAATTGAAATTTACCGGTTCTTTTCTGGCATTTCAAAATCTGATAAAGAAAGCACCACTGTAAACAAATCACAAGAAGCTAGAATTCTTGGAAAGAAGGTTACAGGGGTTACTATTAGTTGTAGTGCTTTATTAGTTTTTGCTTCAATTGGAGCTGGAATTGGTGCAACTTTAATTCGGCCCTCAACTGGTCAATGGATTGGTAAAGAAACTTCCAATAGTCCATTCTCCGATATCACTTTATGATATATTTGTCAGTAATTTTAGAAGCATCTTGGAATCCATGGATCTGATACACAGTTTTCTGCAGGTTGTGCTGCTGGGGACTTGGTTGAGCTTGTCATTGTCTCAATTTACCTGGATAAAGCATTTCATGGTGAAGTTTAGAGCACAGGGAAGCAAAACCAGATTTATTTCTTGCACCTTTTCAAACCCTCCTCCCTTGACTTTTGCAATTTTTAAGCATATGCTAATATCTTTTTCATTTACATGTGTAGTTAATTGGAATTGCATAACACTGCGTTTAATTGTTAGGTCCTACTAGTCATTTATCTTTGAAGCTCAGACTGTTTCTTTATCATGAGGAGCTCATCCTTTGAGATCATTATCATTCTCCTTGTTGCTAATAAAATCTTAATATTTCCTTTATTGTTAATGAAGGGTTGTAATTTTATTGCCATCCTACCAGAATTTGTTGAAACTTGATGTTTATACTAATATCAGTTCATGCTGAAAGCATAACTTGTTAGAATTCATAACTTGTCGTGATTTCATAAGTTTACTGTCTGTATAAATATTCAAATGTTGGAATTCTTGGCAACTGTACTTTCGCATCCAATAAGTGCAGATTCGAAAAAAGCCATGTCTGAAATTAAAATCCAAGTGAAGAACCTCTCTAACTCAAGATCAAACTCAAGCTCAGGTGTCCCATATCATCACTACAGCTATCACCCCAACACCCAACAGCACAGCCAAGAACCTGTGATGGGGAGTGTCAATTGAAACTGTCCCCCGAGGTATGTAACCTTTGGAGAGTAGATGGTTTATAGATACATAGATGAACACCCCACATGCCAATCCCATTGATATAGCAAATATCCAATCTGCCACAGGACCCTGTGTTGTGGCATCTATAACAATCCCAATAGCCACGCCAATTGGGCTTGAAATGGCAAATGCAAAGGCATAGGCCGTACATGACAGTAAGGGTCGATCGGGGATCATTCGGAGGAGAGCTATTCCCATTGCAATGGCTGCAAATATCTTGTGTAAACAAATTGTCCATAAAGCTTTCCAGGCGTCACCCTTCGTCTCTGCTACTCCGATTGCAATGCCTTCGAAGACCGAGTGGAAACACAAAGCAATTATCAACAAAATGCTGTCCCCAAACGAACTGACCGCTGAAAGTGAAGATTTTGTAGATGCAGCGTCCTTAACGTTTAATCAGCAAGCTTTTATTAGTAAGATGGCACATCATTTCAAAACCATATAAACAATATTGGTCATTAGTACACTAACGAAGAGACAACAGTAAGACAATATCCTACCTGAAAATGAGACTGTGAACCATTGTTGGGAGTTCTTCTTTCCTGTTTTGTATCCCCTGTGATGGAAATAAACTTATCAAGCTAACAACCAAGTTATGTTCATAGAGACTATTTATCAATTTTTGGAACCTTTATTGTATTATGCTAAGGTTGTTCATTCCCTTAGATTTACGTCACAACAAGAATGTTAGTTCTGTAATCGAATCAAAATTTCAAATACTGTAATCTTTTCATAATTTCAAAGTCACTAGTATTTACCTCTTTTACCTGCACCTCAACTAAACCAACTTCTTGCAAAGATAAGGACTCAAATATATGACCGTCATTTCGTTTGTACAAAGCTTTTTCCCAAAGATAATTACAACCACCAAAAAAATTTCTTCACAACTTTCAGCATCTAAGTAATCGGTTTCCTTCTTCCAACATTAGCAGAATCAAATTACCGTCTTTTTACTTTTAAGAGGTTATCGTCTTAGAACAGTTGCTCCACTGACTTGTGGAAGTATAAAACAGAGCACCGCAATTAGTCATGCAGAGAGGGAACAAATTGATCTAATTCTCAACATCTTTAACCTGAACAACGCACCTTGAAGCTCCACATCTCCTTTAACCTCACTGGTCCTCCTTCTATACACATAAGAAACCACACAATCTGCCAGCATCGTCAACAAATATCCAGAGGAAGCCAACATGAAAGCAAAAGGGTAAGATTTACTAGTCAAGTCCTGAAAGGTTTCATTAGCATCACTCAGGAAATGCATCAAAGCAGTCCCCAAGAATACTCCCCCAGCAAACTGAGTCCCCATCACCAAGAACCCTTCATTCCACTTCAAGAAGTATGGTGACACCCCCGCAATAAAGGTCCCTGCAAAGACCACAACCAAACACCATATCTTTGCCAGGATTAAGGCTTTCGAACGAAGATTCACGTGGGTTTCATCACCACCATCACGGTCGTCGTCGTCGCCACCTCCGTGTGCTGCGATTAGGAGGAGCAGAGAGAGGAAGAGAGAAAGAGAGAAGAGAAAACGAGACATGGTTTAAAAGTTACGACATCGCAACAATAGAAAGATGTACATGTAGGAAAAGGACATGGAGGAGGTTGTACTACAAAGTCTCGTCATTGTGGTTGTACTACAAAGAAGTGGGATATTTTTTCAAAGGTACTCTTCTGCCTTAGGAGAAGGGTCTGCATTGACAACTCATTTATCCGAAACTAACAAACTGGTCCCTACGTTGAACTATTGGAAAAATGCAAAACAGTCCTTCCAACGTCTTCATTATTAACTAGCCTATTTATGATAAATAGAAACACCCACCAAAATACAAAAATTAACCAACCTTACTCAACAGTAGAGTTAGAAGAGCTATGTACTCAAGTCACGTGTATCACAAACATGCTCCAATTTATGCGTCAAAAAAGAAAAGCTATGTAATTCAGTCACATCTATCACAAACGTACTCCAATTTATACGTCATAGTTTTTGACGCTTTCTCGCTAAAAAAAAAAGGGGGCTTAGTTGATAGATTTGGAAAGAGATTAATGAGTATAGAATAAAAAGTGAGTTGTTAATTATCATTATAAGGAGTAATAGTTTGATCTCTCACTTTTGAGAAAACCTCCGTACCTTTCATTTAGTAGAGGAATAAAACTCATTTCTTAGTAGTGTCTTTTTATTTATAATGTAATTAATTACTTATTTATAATGTAATTAATTAATTATATTGTAATTAATTATAATATAATTAATTAATTAATTAAAGTATAATTATATTGTAATATAATATAATGTAATATAATTAATTAATTAATTAATTAATTAACATATAATTAATTAATTAATAATTACAATATAATTAATTAAAACATAATTCATTCATTAATTAAAATATTGTAATTAATTCAAATAATATAAATTAATATAATTAAATATAATTAATTAATTACACTATACTTAATTAAAATATAACCCATTCATTAATTAAAATATTGTAATTAATTAATTAATTAAAATATTATT
>JAOQMK010244317.1:0-10882 GCA_027564415.1 Erythroxylum macrophyllum
TAGTGCCATTATCGATAGTCAACTACTATCATGATATGAAACTCATCATTCCCTTGAAGTAAACTCCTTTACTTACATAGAGATAAATTGCAACACTATAGTCTAAACAATAATCAAGTGACCAACTTGATTATTCAACTGTAAATCAATTAATTTAGATTTTAATAATATACATATTTCCCATACATCTCTATGTATATGTATATTACTTACAAAAGAATTTTGGTACCTTTTGACTAGATATATAATGCTCACACAAATAAAACAAAACTCTTTTATTTCATTAATAATAAATATTTTCATGACAAAACTGTAACTGAAAGAAAATTAAGTTACATGTAAATACATTTGCTTTCCAAGGCACTATATTTACATAACTCCAACAAGGCACACACTGCACTAGACTCACCCACTCACTACCTGAAATGGGGTAAATGATCCCCGCATCTAAGAGCTTCACTACCTCCTTCTTCATAATGTCTTGTATGTTTTGATTTAACCTTCTTTGTCTATCCCTCACTGTTTTGCATCCTTCTTCTAGGTTAATCCTATGCATCACCACATTAGTGCTAATCTCCCTAATATCAGAAATTTCCCACCTCATGGCTTTCATCCTCTTCTTAATGGTCTCCACCACTTTCTCTTCTTACTCACAATCTAATGGATTGAAGATAATGATGGGTAGGATATGGTTCTCGCCTAAAAAGGTGTATCCCAAGTGGGAAGCTAAGGGTTTATGCTCTAAAGTGGGTGTTTTAACAATGGAAGGTGGTGTGGGTGTAGCTGTTTTCTCTAACTTCTCCTTCTCAACACCAACCCATAATTCCTCTTCTCTAACACTCTCATCCTTATGTACTTCAATAACTTCATCAACTTCCTTCACACACTCATCCACAACATCAATCTTCATACATGCAGTACCATCCATTGCCTTCTTCAAAGATTTAGACATGTTAAATTCAACATGCTAATCACCAATTCTTAGAACAAGTTTTCCTTCATACACATCAACTAATGCCCTACCATTATTCATAAAGGGCCTACCCAAAATCAGTGGACAATTTCTATCAGCTTCAAAATCTAACACAACAAAATCAACAGGAATGATAAATTAATCCACTTTTACTAACACATCTTCTACAACTCCAAATGGCCTCTTGATGGATTGATCTGTAAGCTGAATGAGCATGGATGTTGACTTGACCTCTTCTAATCCTAAATTTCAGATCACATACATATTTAGAAAATTCACAGTCACCATCAACATATGGAATAGTAAAACTCCCTGGATCTTGTAGTTTTGAAGGCATTGTGCTTTATATGATCGAACTACAATCCTCTATCAAGATTACTGTCTGATTGTCCTCCCAAGTGCATTTATGTGTGAGTATGTCCTTAAGAAAATTTGCATACTTGGGCATGCACTCCAAGGCTTCCACCAATATTAAGTTAATTTGAAGCTTCTTTAGTTTCTCTAAAAACATGGAAAACTGAGTGCCTACCTGATGTTGCCTCACCCTTTGTGGATACAGAAGTTTAGGCTTGTAGGGTGGTGGTCGTACATATGGCCTCTCTTCTACTTTCTCCTCTTTTATCTCCTTTCCTTTCTCCTTCATTTGACTCTTCTTTTTCACACTTGACTGCTCCAATTACTTTCCACTCCAAAGTGGGATTTCCTTGAGTTGTTCCTTTGGGTTGGCTTCAGTATTGCTTGGTGGGCTCCCTGCATTTTTAGAAGACAAAGTAGTAGCAATATGACCTACCTGAACCTCCAAGTTGTAGATGGAGGAAGCATGGTTCTTTAAGATTTGGTCATATTTGGCATCCTCGCTTGTAAATTTTGATTCTCTTCTTACCTCCTTTGACTTTCCTCTTAGTTTGAGAATTTGGACCCTAATATGTCCATTAACTCGTCCATTTTGCTCTCTAAAGACCTAAGATGGTCTTGCAGAAATTCGGGTGATCCTTATGGCTTTTCTTGTCCACCTACATTGTTAGTACTCTAAGTAAAATTTGGGTAGTTCCCTCCCCCCCCCCCCCCCAGATTATAAGTGTTAGAGTATGGATTGTTTCCTCGATGTGGTTAGCCTAAGTAATCTACTTGTTCTGTGCTATTAGCTCCTAACAAGAAGCATTCTGTTGTGCCATGGTTAACCTGCCCACATAACTCACATTGAACCTGCATGGCTTTGGTTGTGGATGAAGATGCTCCTTGCATATTGTTCAATTGCTTGGTGAGGGTGGCAATTTGAGCTTGCAAGGGTGTGATATAATTAATTAGAATCATGCCTTTTTATTCCATTGTGGCTTGCCTACTCCTTTCGTTCAACCATATGTAACTATTACTTGTGAAATCCTCCAAAAGATCATAAGCCACCTCAATAATGTTTCTCATCAGCGACCCTCCAGGAGCTGCATCTATTGTCCCTCTTGTAGTCTGATTCACACCATTATAGAATATCTGTAGTAAGAACTCCTTTGGAAGGTTGTGGTGTGTGTAGCTTCTTTGTAACTCTTTGAACCTCTCCCAAGCTTCATATAATGACTCCCTATCATGTTGCTGAAAGTTTGTAATTTCTTGGATGATCCACGTAGTCTTTGTTAATGGGAAGTACTTGGAAAGGAAGGCTTGGGCTATTTTCTCCCATGTAGTAATCTGAGATGCACTAATTGAGTTGTACCATGCCTTGGCTCGATCTCTTAAAGTAAATGGAAATAATCTGAGCCTCATAGCATCATTAGACATCCCTTAGAATCTAAAAGTGTTGCATATCTCCAAAAAGTTTGTCCAAAAAGTTTGCTAGATGAGCATTGGGATCTTCAGTTGATAACCCATAGAATTGAACACTATTCTGGAGTATATTCAGGAGTGTCAACTTGATTTCAAATTTGTTTGCTGTGACTGCAGGCCTTGTAACTCCTTGTGGACTAAATCTGAGCCTTATAAAATCCATCAATGTTCTCTTGGCCCCTCCTTGTTGTCCTTCTTTTGCTATTTTAGTTTGAAGATTTTCTTGGCGCTTTTCTCTCCTTGACCTCCTCTCTTGTCCTGTAATATCATAAAATTCTTCTTCAAAAGCTTCATCGAACTGCTTGTGCTCCTTGTATTCATGAACCTGCAAATACACCAGGAAAAGTATAAAACACTCTCAAATTAAAGTTACGCAAACTAAACATTATACTAAACAAACAATCCCTGGTAACGGCGCCAAAAACTTATTGATTGCCAGACCAATTCACTAGTTTTACGCTCAAAATCGCAAGTATACGGGGTGTAACTTGTAGTAAAGAACAGATATCAATCCCTCAAAGATTGTGTTTAGACGCTACTTAATTTAGGCTGCTTTGTTTGAGAACCAATTTTAATAAATATAAACTGAAAAATTAAACTAAATTAAACAACTAACAATGAAAAAATGATAAAGCAAAAGTGTAGAAACCTAGAATTCAAGATTTAACAATTAGAGATCACTTTTTCCCTATTTTATCTCCATCCTACCTTGTTAATTGAATTGTGCCTCACCTAAGATGTCCTAATGTATTAACTACCCCCTCTCAATGTGTAATTAATTGTCCCTAGCCAAATTAAATGGAAATGATTAAGCAATCTCTCAATCTACATAATCAGTCTACCAATTCAACTAGTTATGAAGTTATCTTATGGGTAATTAACTAATTAGCCAAGATCTCTCTCTAACTAATCAATTAACTTTATTAATGTAAGTCTATAGAGTGACAATTCTCATTGTACAACCCTACACAATTTACCTAACTCAATTTCTCATTATATTGCAAGGCATAAGCTCAACATTCATCAAAAGCATCATTCATTCAAATCAACAAAGTAGGAGTTAAACAAGTAGTTCAAAAGTAATCTTTACAAATAACTCAGCCACTCATAATGTAATTAACATCCCCAACATTCAAAAATCCATCATAAAGATGGTAGAAGAGAAAAAGGAATAAAAACTAGATGAAGCGAGCTCCTCCCCTTCTTTGCCCAAATCTGGAAAATCTGGAATTGGTGTGCTCTTTGCCTAATTTGGAATGGAAATCTTGATTCTTTACGTCTCTCAAGGCTCTAAATCTATTTTTTTGCCCAAAGAGGCAAGTTTTCAAGACACCACCTTTGGCCCTAGGGATTTGTGCCTTTATATAGTCACAAGAACCTAAAAATAAGTGAAACGTGCGATTCTCTTCGGATTAGGGATCCCACGATTGTGGGAATTACCATGAATCCCACGATAGTGGGTTGTTATCTTACAAGTCCTCCACTTCTCTTCTCCTCTTTTAGTCCCTAGCTCAAGCACAAAGGTGACCACCCTCCATTCCTACATCAAAATGATCAATTCTTACCCTAAATCAACATCAAACATAAAAGAACAACCATGAAGATCAAACTGAACAAAAACATACAAAATAAATCCTAAAACACAACAATAATAACCTATTATGTAAGAAACACATGCCAAATACTTATAAAAACAAACACTAATGTACAACTATCAATACTTACAAGTCTCTCTGCATGCTCGTGGTGAGTAATAGATCCTCCAGTATGTATGGGAAGACTCTCTCCCCCCGGTCCTCCATGTCTGTTGGTAGAATTATGCTCTGAAATGGACATTGCCTAAGGTGATGTCCAATACTACTGCCAACAACTCCATATTTGTTCAAAAATATAAAGCGGTCGTACACTAGTAACGTGTAGTGCATGGTTGCACAACACATTGTCAAGACTTTATTGTGCATGGTCGCACCAATAAAGTCTTGATAACGTGTAGTGCTCGTCTCTCCCATACTTTATAAATGACCAGGTCAAGTTTAGAATCCCAAAAAAATTCTTTCTAAAAAAAAAGGAACAATATATGATAAGTATTAATAATGTAATAATATTTTTCTAATTAATGTATAAAAATTAATTAAAAACAAAATTAATTATCCTCTCTAGATTAAATTTGGATCGTTCATAAACATCTTCCTGAAATGCTTCACTTTTAATTCTCTATTCTCCTTTTCCATGTGATTAAAAAAAACCTCTAGGTTTAACTTTGCAAACGGCCAACCAATATGACTTGTCTCATCGTAAGCTGGAAAAAGGGACATAATACACCTGGATCTTGCATTGCCAACACGAAAGGTTCAAATTATTTAAATCTTCTTCGCTTATTGATTTCAACTAGATTGTATCGGCTAAGCACTTTTATACCAACATTTGGAGTTGGATCAAACTAGCAACACTTAAATATCACACTTCGCTTTATTTGCAATGCAGGGCACTCAATTTCAAGTATCTCAATAATTTTACCATAGTAATCCATCAATTCTCCATGTATGCAAACTCCACTATTTACTGTTGTCATACTATGACCCTGATATTCTGTATGATATTTGTATCCATTAACAAAATACACCAGATATGGCTTAATAGTTTGCAAATGTCCCTTCGCAAGATCACATATGAACTTGTTCTCTATTGGATTTTCTAAGGCCTACACAAAAGAAATTATCATATTAAACAATATAATGTCATTTAAACACTTTAATCTTTTATTTCAATCATTTCAATAATTGTAAGTGAAAACTTACATATTTCTCAAACCATTGAGCAAAGTGTCTTCTAACTTCTTTATTGATATCATCTTATGTTTTTTCAGTCATTAGCTCGCATAACCATTCCTTATATAATCTAAAAAAACATTATTATGTATTTCAATTGTGAATAATACTAAATTTCAAAACCCAACTAATCAATTTCAACTTACTGAAAGAAAGGTTGAACTTCTTGAAAGTTTAATAAAATGTAACCATAGGCAGCCTCAATTTCTTCTTCTGTTAACATTGCTCTTATTGAAAGTCCATATGTTTATCCAGGATTTGTTAAAATGAATAATTTACCATCAGCATCACTTATTCCTCCCCCATCATCATTACGAAGACCTTTTCTTTCTCTTCTGTGAATAAGCAGCTCAAAATAATATGAACAAAATATACTAGCTTCTTCCACTAAATAAGCATTACATATCGAACCTTCAGCTCTAGCCTTATTTTTGACATTTTTCTTCAGGTGATGCAAACACCCACATTAGCGAATAGGGTTATTACAATTTAGTTATTAAAACATGTTATTACTTCAAATACAAACGTTTTTGTTGAATTACCTCTCAAACGGATACATCCATCGATATTGAACTGAACTGGCAAGTTTAGCCTCATATGCTAAATGCATAGGTAGATTCTCCATACAATCAAAGAAGTTTGGAGGGAAAATCCCTTCTAATTTCCACAAAATTACTGAAATTTCCCTTTCTAGTTTTTCCATTTCAGCCATCTTGATTTTAGATGATGTAAGGAATTTCATTTGCATCCACATTATTTGCTCTAAATCCAATCCCCCCTTCAAACTCATCTGCATTCACTAATGGTTGTAGTTTATTACCCATTGAGGTGTTACAAATCAATGGCTCCCCATGTCGTGTCCACTCAAAATAATTTGGAACAAACCCTTTTCTCAGCAAATGCCCATTCACTTCATCAATAGGAAGGAAACAAATGTGTTTGCACTTTTTACATGGACATCTAATCTTTGGGCCATCCATATATGCAGGTTGAGAACATGCATAATGAATAAAAGCTTCAATTCCCTCAACAAACTCAGGATTAATGAAACCATTAGGTGTTAATCATCTATACATCTAAGATCTATCAAAATTTCTCATTTATGCAAAACTGTTAATTTAAAAGAGTGACACAGTTAGTATCCTTCATGTCTCATAAGTTTAGAGAACATCTAAACTTTACACAGCATCCCCTAAGTATTAATCAATCGAATTAATTACCTACAATTGATACTTGACATTATTTATACCTGTGAATCAAGAAAGCAACATCCCCTATGGTACTGGCATTGTTTACACCTGTGAATCAAGAAAGCAAGTTCTTGTTGTGACTTCTAGACTCGTGAAATTTTTCATTGATAAGCCTTACAGGAGCTGCATCATGGGTTTCCATCCTATATATCATCCTACGGGTTTATTATGCAAAGAACTATTTTGTCTATTAAATGTATGAATTTCTTGTGTTAATTACTAAGTTTGCATTGATCACATTGAAGTTGAAGTATTTATATTTGAATTAATCACCTACAATTGATTTCAATACTATGGTACGTGGCATTGTTTACACCTATGAATCAAGAAAATAAGTTCTTGCTGTGACTCCTAGGTTCATGAAATTTTTCACCGATAAGCCTTACGGGAGCTACATCATGGCAACTTCATCACGGGTTTCCATCCCATATATCGTCTTAAGGGTTTTTTATGCAAACAATTGTCTTGTCTATAAAACATATGAATTTCTTATGTTAATACTAAGTTTGCATTAATCACATCAAAGTATTAATCAATTGAATTAATCACCTACAATTGATTTCAAAACTATGGTACGTGGCATTGTTTACACCTGTGAATCAAGAAAGAAGTTCCCGCTGCGACTCCTAGGCTCGTTGAATTTTTCACCGATAAGCCTCATGGGAGCTGCATCACGGGTTTGTAGCTTATATACCATCCTAGGGGTTTATTATACCTCAAATCATCCATAAGATCTCAAACTCATTCCATATACAGTAAATGCTTATGTAATCATACATCTACTCATCAATGATTCTAACCCAAACATAAATAGTTAGACTATTAAAGAAGAACATGAAAACTCATCATTGATTATAAGAATATTCTAAGCAACAACATAAAATCCAAACCTCCTTTGCATTTATATAAAACTCAAACGCATGTAATTAATGTATTATTAAATCAACACATATGGTAGATATTGGTTGGACGACTTACCTAGATGGATGGATAACTACAGACTACAAAGACAAAGGATGAACAACGCTCTTTAACACAAAATAGGGCCAGTGAAAAAAAATATTTCGTTTTAGTTAACTAGTGGGAATGCATCACTATTTGAAAAGGACTATAACTGGTATAAAAATATACTTCATCTTCAAAAGTATGCAAGATAAAACAAAGACATCATGAACATCAATTTAAGAATTTTGAAGATCAAATCCAATAAGCTCTTTTTTTAGCAAGGCTGAAAGAGAAATAGAGTTGGTTCACCATAGGGAAAAGGAAACCCAAGGCCATTGCTTGTATTTCCTATGGATTGTTCCAAATACCAACCTTTTCTTTTTCTATTGTTATGAAGTTCTCTTCCTGTTTTTACCCCCCATTTTCACATTTTTCACACTCGTCACCCTCTTATCAATTCAAGTGTACTATTTTTTGTTTTCTTTCACTTTTGCTCCTCATCTCCTTCTTAATTGCAATCTAACCCACTTAAGTTTAGGAACTTTGCAGTTAGAGCATGATATACGAAACTTTCAACTATAAGGATCTTCCTTTTCTGATTTCTATGAAATAATTGACAAGGTGTGCTCTCGTTTTACTTTAGTTTCATTAATATATGTGATGTAATTTTAATTAAGAAGTTATGTCCACTAATCTTCTTTTATTAAAATATCTATTCCCCCACTTGTTTTGACAATTAAATTAGAAAAAATCTAAATGTATATATGGTGAGCTAATAGTCCATACTAATACAATTTTATCACGTAATATTTTCTTTTAAACGATACAACAATATCATACTAGGTTTTCCATTTAAAAAAAATGGACATAAAAGGATTAATATATTAAAAGTGTAAAATCATATTAGAACACCTATGGGATGAGAGTTCACAACTAACTAAGCCCTCTTTTATCACTAAGTATGCATATATATGGTGACACTAGATTTAAATATAGTTTTTAACCTAATAAATTATGAAAAATTAATTAAGTTAAAATTGAAAAAATTATTTTAACAAATTTAGTATTAGTATATCAAAATTAAAATTAAATATTCAATTTCAATTAAATTTAAGATAAGACTTTTGAACATTTAATCAAACTCGATCCATTGCAAGTACAAATTAAATTCTTTTATTACTAGAAGCATTGATAAATGAAATAAAAGTCAAAGATATAAGCAAAATTTAGGTCACATGAATGAAGTGTTTAAGCTCACAAATTCACTCGGAAATAAAACTCACATTTTCTTAAAAGGGTTGCTCTGATACCATTTATTAGAAATGGTAGTAAGAAAAGAACTAAAGAATGAATTTTCCTCTAAATTACATATTGAATTTACTTTTATCAATTTAATTAAACACAAGACATGAAAGAGATTTTTAAACATAAAAATCTTAACTACTAATTACATAATTATTCTTAATTCAACAGACAACAAACATTATGTAAATTAAATGAAGATTGAAAACATACCGTCCAACATTCAAAAAATACCAACTCTACATTTAAAAATCTCTAACAAAGAAGTTTGATCCCTTTGTTCACTTATTACTTTATAAATGCTTATATTAAACCCTTTACCTCGTTTGACCCACCTTAACCCTTACCACATTACAAACCAAAGCAAGTCCTCTTAATCTTTTTATGCATGTAATCATTGTAGAGGAGAATTGATGTATTAGCAAGCCTATGGTACTGTAGTTTCCTATAGGGAGCTTGAGCAAAACACTAACCATCAAACAATTGAGAAAAATGAGTTAAACCATAAGGAAGATTCGTTTTGCTTTTATACTTATCTTTGAGTGATGGTGCCATTAATTGAGTTTTCTTATGTACACTAATGAAAAGTAGTCATGATATGCGCAGTAGCTAGACATTTGAGTTGGCCAAACTTTTAAGGATTGCATGATTTGATCTTTGTGAAAATGAAGTGATAGAATTGATTGGTTATGTTTGATTTTGTTTGAGGACAAGCAAAGATTTAAGTGTGGGAAAGTTGATAGTTGTGAATTAGTGTGTTTTTCTAAGTATTTAGCACGTGTTTCTTGCATAATAGGTTATTATTAGTGTGTTTTCGGACTTATTTTGTATGTTTTTGTTTAGTTTTATCTTCATGGTTTTTATTTTATGTTTGATGTTGATTTAGGCCAAGAATTGATCATTTTGATGTAGGAATGGAGGATGGTCACCTTTGTGATTGAGCTAGGGACGAGAGAGGAGAAGAGAAGTGAAGGAGTTGTAAGACAAGAACCCACGATCATGGGATTCACTAATTCCCACGATCGTATGATCCCTAACCCAAAGAGACACGCGAGTTCACTTATTTTTAGGTTCTTTTGACTACATAAGGGCACAAATCCCTAGGCCGAAGGTGGTGTTGTGAAAACTTGCCTCCATGGGCCAAAAAAATAGATTTAGAGCCATGAGAGAGGTAAAGAATCAAGATTTCCATTCCAAATTGGGCAAAGAGCACACCAACTTTAGATTTTCCAGATTTGGGCAAAGAAAGGGAAGAGTTTGCTTCATCTAGTTTTTATTCCTTTTTCTCTTCCAACATATTTATAATGGAATTTTTGGTTTTTGGGGATGTTAATGACATTATGAGTGGCTGAGTTATTTATAGATATTACTTTTGAACTACTTGTTGAACTCCTACTTTGTTGATTTAAATCAATGATGCTTTTGATGAATAATTAGCTTATACCTTGCAATGTATTGAGAAATTGAGTTGGGTATTTTATATAGGATTGTACAATGAAAATTGGCACTCTATAGACCTACATTGATCAAGTTAATTGATTAGTTAGAGAGAATCTTGGCTAATTACTTGGTTACCTATAGGACAACTTCATAACTAGTTGAATTGGTGAACTGATTATGTAGATTGAGAGATTGCTTAATCATTTCCATTTAATTTGGCTAGGAACAATTAATTACACCTTGAGAGAAGGTAGTTAATACATTAGGACATCTTAGGTGAGGCACAATTCAATTAACAAGGCAGGAGGGAGATAAGATAGGAAAAA
>JAOQMK010244394.1:0-10872 GCA_027564415.1 Erythroxylum macrophyllum
CATCATTTGACACTAAATTTCTCAACCAGTTCCAGTTGATTGCTTTATACACGCCAAATCTAGTTAACGTGTGAGGAACATATTTGTTAGGGATGGAGGTGTACTTGGACAAGTCCAAATCAAAGTAAGAAACAAGAGCCCATAAATGAAACGAAGTCATGCAGGTCTCCGCCACTTTCCCTTTTACTTCCATGATAAATATCTTCACCCGCCCGCCACTTCCCACCATATGAGCAGTACCAATTCGCCGCGTAGTCAAAACACAGCCCACCTCCGTCACAAGCCATTGTAAAACTTCCTATGAAAGAGCCGAAGACCAAACCCATCACCCAAGTAGGTAGTGCGATGATATGGTAACAAGAACTAAAACAAGTTGCCCTAACAAAATCAGTGGCTTTCGTTGTCAAGACAGTGATAAGGACATGTGTGATGCGGGAAATATAAGCGAATAGTGATAGCTTGTGCGTGTGTGCCTGTCTGTCTGTCTGTCAGATCAGACCCCCATAGTTGACCGCCGTATTACAATCTCTCGTTAGTCTGACCGTGGGACACACCATCCCCCAACCGCTGCTCAAGTTGACTCTCTCTCTTTACAGTCCATTTGATCAGACCATCCAATTCAATGGGGCGGTTCGAACTGTCCGAATCTGATCTTCAACATAAGTGCCATTAGATCTTTTTGGTTTCGGTTGTTTAGGGGTTAGGACAAGATTTTTAATTATTTAATTACATGCAAGTTGGTAATAAATTCCACGGAAATATCAACAATTAAATAAAAGACACGTTTGATTATTAACTTTAGGTATGGAGCAGTCTTAAATCTTTGAGCTAGCTGTCTCACCTTGTGAGGTGCCTACAAACCAGCGAGGGAATTAGTCACTAAATCTACCGGTAGATACCCTGGTCAAAGACCAAAAAAAAAAAAGACATGTTATTTTTCAAGTGAAAGGAAATGGCAGCTCAAGAAAGAAAGGATCAGCCATTTAAATATTCCAAAGAATGGAATTCTCTATATATGAATTTTGTTATTATACCTTCAATTTCTTATACATATTTTTTGTTAATCACTTTTTCAACAAATGCGGTTCCTCAAAATTCTCACAAGTAATAATAAATATTCAGGTGGGTATCACCTCTTTTTTGACATTTCTAGCATCTAGATTGCAATTTTTCAACTTAAATCTGTCTGATTTAGTCATACATTTCCTATTAAGTATAAACAAACCTAGCTACAACCTGTGATATAAACTTGTTTAAAAATCTCCCCAACTTGAAAGATTCTCACTCAATGATCTTTCTTTTCCAAGTTACCTCATGTAATAATATTACAAAGGTAAAATTAATCTTTTAAAAACTGGACCGGAAGTTAACCCGGTAAGATAAGAGATTTGAAGTTTAACTAATATTAAATTATCATAAAATTAGGTAAAGATTAAATAAAATTAAAGAATGTGAAATATATTGTCCTCATGTACCGATAAGTTTTGATCGATTAATTAATAAACCTATAAGTTTTTAACAATAAGAGTTGTAAATTGAACCGAAATTTTAAAATTTTAACTAAAAATTAAATAATTTAAGATTTTATGATTGAATCAACAGAATTAGTTGAATTTTTTAATCATTGAGTAAAATTTTATTAGTTAATTAATGGTAATTTAAGAAGCTATTGATAGAGCTCGGTGGAGAACAGTCGCCTCATTTTGGGTAAGTTAGTCTTTGCTTAAATAAAGTATAATTTTATTTTGCCACCTTCACCACATATAATTTTCAATTATCCATTAATATATTTGATTTTCGTTGTCATTTTATGGGGCAATCAGTATACTTGTTTACAAAATTCTAGAAAGGCTAAGCCATATAGGTTTCGAGGTCTGGGAACTTGACAAAAACGCAATTTAGACACATCTCCTTTCTTTCTCTTTCTTTATTTCAATGCAGACAATTAATTCAACCGTAGCCTCCGTGGTTAGATGACTAATCAAGTAGGTGAGAGCTCTATTATGCGTACGTTGTACATGACATCGTTGTGTTAACAATTGATAATTAGAAATTGAAGTTAGCTGGTAATTATTAAAGAAGTTAATTATAGGTTATTAGTAGAATACTAGCAGACAGAAGCTACGTAAATGTGCAGTGATAATTCGTATGAGTATAATGCCCACGTAATTTAGAATCAAGGAGTATGTATGTGTGTGTGTGTATATATATATATAGGTGAGAGCCCTATTATGTGTATTTTGTACATGACATCGTTGTGTTAGCAATTGATAATTAGAAATTGAAGTTAGCTGGTAATTTATTAAAGGTGTTAATTATAGGTTATTAGTAGAATAATAGCACACAGACACTGCAATGCGCAGTGATAATTCATACGAGTATAATGCGCACGTAATTTAGAATTAAGGAGACATATATATATATATATATATGTTGTGCATTTAAAATTTTGTGGGAAAAAATAGAATTGTGTGATTGTGGATAAAATTTTGTGGGTAAAAATATAATAATTGGAATACTTATAATGAATTAATAAAACAAGTAAGTTAAAATTAATAATTTAAAAATAAAAGAATTTGGAAATGTATAGCAATGAAGGAATTAAAAAGATAAATTGATGAAATATGTCAACGAATATTGTGAAATTTATATAGAGGAAAAGATAAAATAGTTTAGTAAAAGTTGACTAGAATATTTGAGGACATAGTTAAAAAAAGTAAAGAGAAAATTTTTTAAGACATTATACAAATATAAGGAGTTATGCCCTGACTATAATTTAAAATTTTAAGGGAGTTATTGGTATGACAATTGTGACTTATGAAAAATTAAAATTTTAGGGGAATTGGAGAGTATTTATAAATATATTATGTTATCAGTGGTTAAAGAATATTGTTAAATATTAAACTTTGTGGAAAAAATCAAAATTTTTGAATATGTAAAAAATTATTGGGCAGAAATAAGTTAAAATATAAGAGTTAGAATATTTAAAATAAATTAATAAAAATAGTTAGTAAAAAAAAAGGAATAAAAAATCAGATAAAAATCATAAGTCACGGGTGTAACTTATTAAGTCACACCCGCTACTAAAATTCAAATCCCTAAAACTAACCTAAAACTTTTTAAAAAAATTATACAAATATAAGGAGTTATGACCTTATTATAATTTAAAATTTTAAAGGAGTTATGAGTGTGATGATTGTGACCTATTAAAAAATTAAAAATTTAAGAGAATTGGAGAGTATTTATGAATATATTATGTTATCAGTGGTTAAAGAATATTGTTAAATATTAAAATTTGTGGAAAAAAATTAAAATTTGTGAATATGTAAAAAATTATTGGGCAGAAAATAAGTTAAAATATAAGACTTAGAATATTTAAATTGAATTAATAAAAATAATTAGTAAAAAGGAATAAAATGAATTAACAAAAATAGTTAGTAAAAAATAACGAATAAAAAATCAGATAAAAAATCATGAGTCACGGGTGTGATAATCCGTGACTGAAATTCAAATCCCTAAAACTAACTTAATCTAAAAAAATTTAAAAAATTATACAAATATGAGTTATGACCTGATTATAATTTAAAATTTTAAAGAAGTTATGGGTGTGACAATTGTGACTTATGAAAAAAAATTAAAATTTTAAAGGAATAGGAGAGTATTTATGAATATATTATATTATCAATAGTTAAAGAATATTGTTAAATAATTAAAATTTATGGGAAAAAAATTAAAATTTGTGAATATGGAAAAAATTATTGGGCATAAAATAAGTTAAAATATAAGAGTTAGAATATTTAAAATGAATTAATAAAAATAGTTAGTAAAAATAAGGAATAAAAAATCAGTTAAAAAAGGTCATGAGTCATAGGTGTGACCCATGATTTAAACTTAAATCCTTAAGACTAACCTAATTTTTTTAAAATTATACAAATATAAGGAGTTATAGGCTGATTATAATTTAAAATTTTAAAAGAGTTATGGATGTGACAATTGTGACCTATGAAAAAAATTAAAATTTTAAGAGAATTGGAGAGTATTATTAAAATTTGTGAAAATGGAAAAAAATTATTGGGCAGAAAATAAGTTAAAATATAAGAGTTAGAATATTTAAAATGAATTATTAAAATAGTTAGTAAAAATAAGGAATAAAAAATAGATAAAAAATTCATAAGTCACGGGTGTGACTGAAACCCAAATTCCTAAAACTAACCTAATCGCTCACTATTTTCAATTGAGCCGCACAACTAAACATCAAACCCGTTCACTGCAACTTTTTCTTCGTCAACTTGAAACTTGTTCTCCGATGATTCTTGTGACTTCCTCTCGTCTGCCACCGGCTTCTATGGTTGGCTCACCTTCCCCAACATTTGCTCCAACACGTCATTTACCATCAACTGTTGGTGACATACCTGGTAACCTGCATTAAAACTAAAAATTGTCATTTTTCAGTTTATTTGTCGCATTTGTAAAGGGACAAACTTCATTGTTATTGTCATGTTAGTGTGACATGTTGAATTAGACAAGGTATCATCTCGGTTTATGAGGGGGAGTCATTTTTTTTATAATTATCTTCTTCATTTTGATCCTTTGCTTTATAATTATTTATTAAAAAGTTGATTGATAAGAAACATTATGTTTTAACAACTCACACGTATATTTATACCGTGACCTTGATCGCTACTCAGGTAGACTAACATTATCAAGTATGCCTTGTGTGAAATTGTTGGCATCTTCATCTTCTTAACCGGATGATATGCCCATTTTAGGTCATCCTTGTCTTCAATTTGACAGTCGTGAGACCCAGTTAAGGTATGCAACTTCAAAAGATCGTAAGAATATATCGATCAAATTTATTGATCATGTAGCTATTATTAAATTAGGAATAGCAGACCGAGTGAATGAATTGTTGCATAACATATGATGAGATAGATTTGCTGAGTTTAGAAAAAAATTCATACGTTGAATTAACTCTAGAATTTTTGATTACTTTACAATTGATCTTTAATGAAGACGACATTGTGAATAATATAACATTTAGATTGATGAATATGCCGGATGTTATTACTTTATATGTACTGAATATTATATTTGGATTTTCACGTAGTGATTTATGGCTACCATGATTATTTTAGGCCTGTAGAATTTTGAAATGAAATTACTAATTCAAGAAACTTTTTTTCTCTAAGTAGGTCTAAATTGTATGCTTTAGTGGTCCCTAGCCTTCGCTATCTTCATAGGTTTTTAACTTCTATGTTATTCAATAGAGGAGATAGCCAAGGTGTAGTCTCTAAACCAGAATTATTTATGTTGTGGTGTATGGTGCATGCGAAACACTTTAATGCTAGTATGTGGTTAAATATGATTCTAATGGATGTGGCTAAAGCTAGAGTTGACAAAATAGTAGTTGGAGCATTTATCACCCAAATTGTAGAGCATTTTGGTTTACTAACTGAGAAAACAGTTATGTAGTTACTTTCAGAGAACTCTAGTTTAAACTTGCAATCATTGGTGTGTATGAAGATTGTTAGGCGACAAGGTAATCGTTATGCTCTTGTTAATGACAACACAGCAGAAGCTTCAAGTAGTAATCGTAGTCGCGTCAGAGTAGCTGAAGGTACATAAAGTGATGATGTTTTGCCACTAGAAGTTACGCGTTGGAACATTACATCTAATTTTGTTGAATACCAATCATTGCTCAATCAACTTATTGTATTTGAACTGCAAACGAATGATAGATTTGACAAGATTGAGGCTACCATAGTATAGATGAGGAATTTCCTAGTGAATTTAAATCCTCGTTCCAGACACCATCCACCTTCATCTTACTACTGTATTTCTATCTTTTTCTTTTTATTATTTTGATTGTTTGTCTTTATTTAATTTTTTGCATCTTAGATCGTTTAATTATTTTCTTATGATGTTGACAATGTATGTTTGTAGATTACATGTTTGTTTTCTTGTTTAATAGTTAAAGATTCATGGATATTAAATGAACTTGATCGGGATTATAAATGCATAATATGAGTGAATTAATATATTTGCATTGCTTAAACTGATTGACTTTAATTTCAATCGAAAGGGTATTAACTTGTTGTGATAGATGAATGAAACCTTCCTTTGGTAAGAATTTGAGCTTTTTAAAGATATTATACACCAATTAAAAGTATTCATTGCTGAGAGTATTCTTTCATGGTTAAGCAAATCTAGAACTTGCTTGCAAATATTAGTTGAGATTATATAATGTTATGCAAACATTGAAGCGATGAAGGCATTTAGGATTTATCTTGACAGCTTAAAAAGCCACCATGATATTATCCTTAGTGAGCCCCCTTAAGCTTAAACGAAACTTTTGTTTAGTTAAAACCCAAAATATAAGCCTTGGCCTGGATTGTTTATCTCTTTTCATTATATCTGCCATAAGGGCAAGTTGAGCATTTAAAAGGTATAATTGACTATAGGGAATAATTGTGGGAGAAGCATAGCATATAGGTAGGTTATAAGTTAGGGGTAGGTTGGTTTGTAATAATTTGCATTTGTTGTCAACATTTTTCCCTTTTTGAACTTATGTTGTTGTAAATTGGGGAAAAAAATCAAATCATATCAAGTAAAAAAATGAGAAAAAGGAAAAAAGAAAAAAAAGGAAGAGAAGTAGAAAATGCGAAGGAAACAAAAAAAGGAAGAGAAAAAAATGAAAAGAAAGGGGAGAAGGGAAAAGTAAGGGAGATTGGTAGGCTTAAGTTTGTAATTGAAAAGAAAAAATTGTATGTTTTATGTTTTATTAGTTTGTATCATTTTGAATGCTTAATTAGTTCTATGGTTTAAAGCTTGGTTTTATCTTATTTCCTACCTTTAGCTTGGCCCCATTACAATCAAAATAAAGACCTTTGGATTAATGTTTGTGTTCGATATTTAGTAGTGAAAATTGGATTAGTAAGCAAGCTTATGATAGATGCTTAATATGAAATGAATAATGAACGAATATTTATGACCTTTGAAAGCCTGAGAGAATGGAAAGTGGGGTCAGTGTCTATCACACTTGTTAATGGTCTTTCAGTTGACGTACTTGTTAAATATAGTTATGCATACGAAGAATAGTTTGTTCACGAAGTATTATGAGTTTCAAAATCTTAGGTTGTGTTTATTGAATTGATCTTTGACATCTTTAATTATTAAATGAGAAAATAATATGTTGTCATTATTAATTTGTTTTTCTTGTTTTTGTTTTCGCAGTTTAGTGTTTTTGGTTTTGGTTGAGTACAAGTATGGTTTAAGTATTGAGGAATTGTTGTCGTTAATTTTGTCTAATCTAGCTTCTTTTTATATGTTGAAATCTGTATGAATCTTATTGAGATTATTTTGTGAATGAGGGATGAAGGGACATTAATCTTCACTCATTTCATCACGTTTGGAGACACAAACGAGATGCAGAGAAAGGAAGAGAAGAAAATCAGAGAGAGTCAGTGAAGAAGAAAAAGTCTTGATAATCACTATATGTGTTATGTGTATGCATATGCGATTCCAAATTTATTTTTTAGTTCTGTGGAAATGTTTTATTTGTCAGTGGAATGTTTGCTTCTTAAATAGGTGTAGTTCATTGGGTCATTGTAGATTTTGATGTTTATGTAGTATTTGATGTCTTTGTGGTCAAGGTTTTACCGTAATGTGTATGTTTAATTGATAGTCTTAGTATAGTTTTAGCAAAAGATAAAATCAAAATAGTTGGCCTTATGGTTAATTTGATCTTATTAAACTTTGTAAGTTTGACGCAGTAATAGGTAGGCAAATAGGCAAGAATGATACGGATGTCGTGGAAGAGGGAGAATAATATTCTAGGGTTAGAATAATATAAAGTTGATAGAGTAATAAAAGCTAATGGATAGATCATAGTTGCTTTATAATTATTGCATGTAGTGACTTTTAGAGATAAGTTTAATTGTGGAGTTAATAGATAGAAAAGAAGAATCAATTAAAAAATTGTAAATTCTGATATGGTAATATGTGCATCAAGTACTTAACTGTTTGTATTGCGATGCATGCTAAGTAGTTATTTATTTTCTATTTGTATAATAATATTGTAAAAAGAACAAGTGAATATACGATATGAGGCACATTTTTTAGTGCAAAAGGGTTGCGTATAAAAATAATAAAGGTTTAAGACATAAAAGGTAAATTTTGAGTTTGTTGTATACACTTTTGAATTGTCACGAGAACAAGGTAAAAGAAAATATCTAACAAGCTTTCATTTGTGTAGAAATAATTGATTCCTATGTGATATCAACAGGACTGTTCAAATCAGACTAACATTTTCACCTTCTAAATGTATGGCTAAAATTGTTATTATGTTGCTGTTGTAGTTACGGGAATCTATTTAAGAAACATGTGATAGGAATTGAAATGCAACAAAAAAGAAGGCATGTTAAAAGAAAGCAAATAAACAAATCAAGAAAATGGTTTCTTTTGATATGTTAAAATTTGTATGAATTTTTAAGTAATTATTTTATTAATGTAGATGAGTTTAATAAAGAGATTTGTCTCATGACACAACTAAGTCACGATTATGAAATAAGTCATAAAATGTTAGTCACAATTGTGACTTAACAACAAAAAACTACCATGCAGGTATACACAATTTTGTTACCAGTTTCCCAATACTATTAAATTAGGAGCTAAAAATGTAAAGGAATAGTAAATCTAAGTACAAGCGAGAAACATGTAAAAGGCTAGCAGAAGAAGTCCAAGAAAAGGGGAAATTAAAGCATAAAAGTTAGAAAAGTTACATGCTTATGTTGTTTAACGAACTGTGAAAAAAATCTATAACAATTTGGAGTTTTTGTTATTGTCATCAATATCTGCATTTGAGGCTGGTGTGGGCTCAGTGTCGCTGAATCTTTTGTGAAGACATTGGCTTACTCTTGAAGAAGAAACAACAATATCTTCTAAAAATATTTAAAAAAACAAAATATATAAGCCACAGAGTATAAAAGTGAACATCACTTTTTTTTATAAAAATGCTGAATAAATAAATAACTGATGATAATATAATTCATGAAAAAAAAAAGTTCATGTAGTTTGATAAAGATAAAAATGCAAAAATTGATTGAATAAATAATGATAAATACCTAAAATAGGTTAGGTGTAATGTCAGCATTGTTATTTTGATCATCAGTTGAAAAGTTATCATCTTTATCAATTGAAGTTGAACCCTTTTGTAATTCAGCATCATCAGTTTGATGGAAATAGATAACAGTGAAGCGTTGTCTTCCATCTAGTGAGTGGATGTGAACAGGTTTGATCTGAACAATAAAAGTCTTAGTTTTCAATTCTGCGTGTACCTTTTCTAGAAAAAGTTCGATACTCTTGTTATAGGAAGGGGAAAATGTAAATCATTAGTCATATGATAAAGATATCATAATTCTTATTATTAAATGTAAATTTATTTGTAGTAAGTAAAAAACATATAACCTGGTGGTAAAATTCCATAGCTTCAATTGCACTGAACTTCAATAGATTTTCACCAAGTTCGCCAAAAATAGAAGCTGTGATAGTTCCTGTTTCGTCAGTTAAATCAACATTATAGCGGCATCTACATTTGCAAACAAAAGTTAATGAGAAAATGTATGTTACTTAGATATAACAATTCATTTACAATGAAAGATTATTATAAAAGAAAGGAGATTATTAAAAAAACATATTAAAATCAGAAATTTCCCTAACGGGCGTGACATGTTAAATTACTCTGTGAGAAAGTCTCACGGGTGTGACTTAACGTGTCACACCATGACATATTAATTATAGGTTCTCAAGGGTGTGATTTAACATGTCACACCTGTGACATACAACAATTTTATGTCGAATGAAAATTTCAAGTCTTCCCTTCATTCGTTTGGTTGTTGACAACATTAACTAGCTAATGTTGTAAAAAAAATTAATTTACCAACAAATACACTGCATCACAAGAAAAGGCAGAAAATTGAAAAGAAAAAAGGGAAAAAGAAATGCCTAGGTTCAGCTGGGAGTTTCTCCCTGCAAAAATTACAAGTGAAAGTAATTCCATATGTAGCGGCTGTTGAGCGAAAGCATTTTTTCCAAGCCATATATCAATACTTTTGCAAAATGTGTTGACAGAAAATATGAGCTTTAATCCATGCTGTCTGCAAATATATAGATAGATTTTTGTTAGAAATATTAATATCAGATAGACAATGTGTGAGGCAAAATGCTTATAATAGAATATACAATGTCAACACCTAAAATACTTCAATTGTAAGGTAAGAATAAAATAGAAGGATAAATAAAAGAAAAATGTAAAAGCGTGATGAAATAGAAAACAAAATTACCATTATAAAAGTTAACTTTTAGCCTGCGACACACAATTATTGGACAAGTATGTAGGGATTCGATAATTTGTTAGCCCTCATTAGTAACAAAGCATTTCACATTGACAGTATAACAGTCTGTTGCCTAATATAAAAAACAAAAATGTCAGAAAAAAAACTCGTGTAAGATTTTAACAGCTGTAGAGAATAATGGAGAATGTAACATATTGTTTGTTGGCAAGAACACAATTTTGGATAGTTGAAAGTTTGCCATCTTTGCTGATTTCTTTTTTATCCAAGACTTCAACAACCACAGCCAAAACATCTATTACATGTAAAAGATAAATATAACTAGATATAATAGGGGGGAAAAGTCAAAGTTCTAGAAAGAAACAGATAAAGGATTTAACTGACTGATTTTTCCTTGTTGTTCATATAGTTGATAAGATCCGTAAAAGATGTATAGTTGAATTTCATGTAGGAAAATCCCGGGAGGTACATCATATGTACCAGGTGCGGAAAACAAAACTTTTTTGTCACCGGGACTTCCCGA
>JAOQMK010244417.1:0-10867 GCA_027564415.1 Erythroxylum macrophyllum
TCAAATCGTGGATTCCACCCATGACCAAAGAGGACAATACTGATTTGTGTTGGATGCCGCGGTATAACCCGCAAACATACGCTGGGGTATAACCCCCAAACACACGCCGCAGTATAACCTGCAAACACCGAAGGATGGGGTGTGGGGTGTGGGGTCTAACAAAAATTGTACAAAAGTTATTCTTCGTCTTGAAAGAAGAATTATAGTGAAATTCCAAGAAGAGTCTTGGGAGTGGACGTAAAAAAGGGTTGCTCATCAAACCTTTATAAATTAGTTTGCATTCTCTCCTCCTTATCCTTTTTAAGTTATTGTTTAATTAGTAGATTAAATTATAGTAAGCAATTTTCTCATACTTATTTATATTGATATTATTATTTGAATATATTGTTTAGAAAAATTGTTAAATTTTTTAAACATCTAATTCACCCCCCCCCCCCCTTTTAGGTGTTATTAGAAACTAACAGCTTAAATATGCACGTCTTGATATTGCATTTATAGTTAGGTGTTTATAAATACTTGAGCGATCCTAGATAAATTCATCAAAACAAACTAAGAAATTCTTGAGGTATGTTTAAGGTATCAAGGAACTTAGGTTGACATATTGATGTACCGACACTTTTGAAGTTTTTAGTTTTAATGACTAGGATTATATAAGTTGTGATAAGAAATCCACCTTTTGATACATTTTAAGGTTGTTGAAATTTTATTTTGAGAATTCTACATCTATTTCTTTGTTTATAACACTAAAAGCATTTCTTGATTTAATCATTTTGACTTTAAATTCTATTTTATTAAAGAAAAAGTTGTAGGGTCTCTCATTACAATTGAGCATATGCATCAATAATGCAAAAAGCTCCCTTCTTTGTTTCCAAACTTGGAATAAAGACTTTGCAATGTGTTATACAGTTCAGCGATAATCTTTAACACTTTTTTCTAAACTTTTTTTCTCATCTTGATTACTTTTATAATTTATGAGTGTGTAGTTTTGCCTCCACAAAATGAGAAGAATAATAAGCTTAGAAATTGTGACAACTAGTGGGATGGGGACAATTTTTAGTTATTTCCATTAAATGAAATGCTAGAGAAGTGGTATTGGAATTTATTAAATATTAAAACTAGAGTGTTTTTTGTTTCCCACAAATGGGATAACAACAGATAGATTAATTGGGTTCCAATACTTAGGGAGCAAAAGATGATTTCCTAACTAAAGCACTTGAGATGGAACTAATAAAGAAAAATTTTGTTTCAGCATTCTTATAGGATTATAGTGCATGAGCTAGTCTTTCAACAACTTTATTACAAGAATAATAAGCAGGAAAAAATTGACGAAGATGAGTATCATGAAAAATAGGTAAAGAGTTGTAAGTTCTATGCTGACTCTAGCTATGATATTGATTAAAGAGACAAAAACGAAAGAAACAACAACATTATGCTTGTTTCTTATACATCTTAATTATGCAATGGTTTCTTTGTCAATTATCTCTATAAGTTATGATCAATCAAAATTTGTTATGATATCTTGAAGACACATTTTTTTAAAATTAGGTACTAGAATTTTTTTGAAAAAGTAAAAAGGAATAATTTTATTTATGAATGCATTTACAGGAGTTAGTCATACAAGTGAAACCTTGTCATTTTAGTCATACAACTAAAACCCTTCCTCAAATGACATAGCCTTTATAACATATTAAACATACCGTTGAGATAAAATAAAGCCTTGATAACAAACTAAATGCACTGTTGAGATAAAACAAATATTACAAAGATAGTAAATTGAGTTCATTCAGCATAAGCCTCCAAAAATGAATACCCAAATTAGGGATTTCATCCTTTTAATCCAATCCAAAGGGCATGCATCATCCTGCTGCTTAATAGGTAAGATTTTTATCACCTTTTGATTGTGTAGTTACCTAGATATGGATCTTATTCTTCTTTCCCTCTCTGGTGAATTTCCTCAAAGATATAATAAATGGAGGTTATTCCATGCCACTAGTAGAATAGGAAGAGAGTCGAATCCTCCATAGAGGGTAACACAATCCCCATCATGCATATCTCGATTGTTCTTCAAGTAAGAGATTTTGTTCCTTATGATTGTTACTAATTGGGTGCTCTTAATTTTATAATAAAAAAATTTATTAGCTAATTCTCCACAAGGCTTCTAGGACTTACTAATCCTCAGATATATAGTAATTTCTCCCTAATTCCAAAAATTAGGGAGAAAAAAATGTCATTCTTAGTGCGAGCCTTATTCTGAATCTCCTTAGGTTTCTCTCCCTCTATAGTTCCTTAACAGTTAAAGCAAACGAGATGATAAATACCACCTTACTGAACAAAGGGAATCTTTCAGTGTTATGAACTAATTAAAAACATCCATAATTTTACACCCTATGTTAGACTGTAGGTAGAGCTCCTATATTCTGTTCCATATGACTTTATAAAGATCAAAAAGGAAGAAAAGATGGCCCCTAGACTCCTCTTCCTCCATATAGAATGTAAATAGTATTGGTAGCTATATAAGGAATTCGATCTAACGTGCTCCTCAATTTATCCAAAGTAGACAACCATAATATGAAAGAGTGACTAGGAATGAGAGAACCATGTCATACAGTTGAGGACCATTCCACCTTAGAGGTATTGAGAGCTATCCAATGCCTGAATCTTGAAGAGTTAAAGATATCTAAAGATTGGTTGATACATTGATAATAGTCCTTTCTTCTAAGATCAGGAATATAATTAGGAATGAGATATTGCAAAACTGAAGGGATGTTACTCCATTATCCCCCCTATTAGGATAGATTTAACCTTGGAATAGATAGGGATAGAATTCTAACCATCCACAACTTTGGGTATTTTGATCAAGGGGCCTCTGCCTGTCCAATTATCAAAACCAAAAGGAGGCCATTTCCCTATTTCCTATCTTACAAAGCACTGTTGGTTCCAATATAGCCCTTAGCTTGAGGAATTGAGTCAGGAACCAAGAAAATAAGGTTTTAATAGGAATTATTCCCCTTAAGGATATAAGTATGGACCATTTGATCCATAGTGACTCCTTCTCTAACAAAATATTCCAAAGCTTTTTTAACAATATAACTTTGTTAGTAGTACCAATGGAGATTAGCCCCAAAACCACATCATCCTTTCTCTTACAAACTTGGGTCCATTTCACTTTGGTATGTTGTCTCTCAAAATTAAGATTTCTTGAAAAGAATTTTCTAAATAATTTCTCTACGGTCTTGATAACTCCTTTTGCAAGAAATATGTTAGAGAACCAATAAATATGCAAAAAATTTAGCACAAATTTAAGGAATTGCAATCTACCTACAAAGGATAGAGTCTTATTAGCTCACATATTCAGTCTTCTTTGTATCGTCTCTACTAAAGGATAGCATTCTGAAATAAATCCTTCTAAAAGTTATCAAAAGACCCAAATAGATCACTAGAGTTGCCCTTTTGGTCATACCTGTGATTTAGGATATTCTATTCTTTAACCAATTGGCATTAGAACCCAAGATGAAATGGCTCTTTTAGAAATTAATTTCTAATCCCGAGGGCTCCTTAAAAGTTAGAAGATTAGAGAAAAGTAGTTCCGCTGATTTACAGTGAGCCTTAGAAAAGAGTAAAAGGTGATCTGTAAAGCATAATGAGCTCCACCTTTTTACATTTGCTATGGAACTTAACTTGTTTGCTCTTCCCTCCATTGTGAAGGAGCATCTACATAAGAACCTCCATCCAAAGATTAAAAAGATAAGGGGACAACCCCTTGTCTAAGGCCTTTAGCACTCATGAATAATCTAGTGGGTACACCACTAATCAAGACTGAGTAAGAGTAAGAAGTGATAGATGCCTAAATCCATTTAATAAAAGCCATAGGGAATCCCAAAATCTTCAAGGTTTGTAATATAAAACCCTATTCAACACAATCAAAATGATATCCTTTTGATTAGCTCTTGTATAATTGAGACTTTGTCACCAATCATTTTGCCTTGTATAAATGCAGTTTGATTATTAGAGTTACTGGTGTTAAATAATGTCTTCAATCTATTTACAAGAATTTTAGAGATTACTTTGTAAAGAAAATTCAGGGATGCAATAGGTCTGAAGTCCTCAACTGAAGCAGGACTAGAGTTCTTATGAACTAAGTAAATGTGAGTCCTATTTAACTCTTTAATAAGGGTAATTGTATAGAAGAATTCCTTTATATATCTCTTCACTATAGGACTAGTATCCTGCCAAGTTTTTTGAAGGAAGTCGCTATTGAAACTATCCATACTTTGGGATTTATTAGGATTCATCTAAAGGATTATTTCTTCTTTTTTTGTCACCAATGGGTTTAATAAGTAAGTTTGATTGCTCTTGTGTGATCCTCTCCTTCATAAAAGAGAGTAACAAGGGGGATTTTGACGAATTTGAATAACCATAGAACCTCCTAAAATGCTTCTCAACTTAATAAGAAGATCCTTCTTATTAGAGATTATAGAGCCATCAAGCATACTTAATGAATAGATTATATTGGAATTCCTTCTAGCTACAATAGAATTAAAGAAGAACTTAACACCCCTCCCCCAGGGAGCCAGTTACCTTTGGCTCTTTGGACCAAAAGGCTATAATGATCTTTGCTTGCAAATAAATAGACTCTCATCAGTTCTCTCTCCTTATGTAACACGAGATTACTAAGATTCCTTACTAGCTCCTCCTGAATGAATGAGAGCGTCTCCTTGACCTAGGACACCTTATCAACAACTTGTATAGTTTATCCTTTTTTAATCATTAAACTTTCATTTCTGATTTAATTGCCTTGAGTCATTGGACACAAATGTATTGATGTTTACCCACCACTAGTGACTCTAAACCCCTTTAAAGAGCTTATTAAAAGCCACTATCCTCTACTAAGAAATTGTTAAACCTAAAAGGGCCCCTTCTTAAAAAAATTTGGAAAAGATTCTCCACTTGGATAGGGGAGTGATATGAGAATAATGGATACAAAAAGGTTGTCACACTTTCTAGAAACTGGGCAATCCAGTCCTTATTAAGCAAAGAGCAATCTAGTTTTCTTATCAAATCTCATCTTTCACTCTATTGATTATTCCACGTATATGCAGCGAAAATAAAACGAAACCCAGAAAATACAGAATCAAGAATGTGCCATTAGATGTAGTAAAAAAAACATGAACTTAAGATGTGTACCTTACAATCTCCTTTGTTCTTCATTATCTTCACCTCTTCGGGTTGCCATAAATCACAACAACCAAAGGAGGACGTCTCTAATGATATCCACACAAAGAGCGAAGCCTGAAACCTTTTAGGAAGAATGGCTAGAACACACACAAATTGCTAGCTTTGTGGTTTGTTCTTTGAGAGAGTATTTTAGAAGATGGTGAACAATTCACAAAAAGACACTTTATTTTCTTACAACTTTTACACGAAAATGGAGTGTCTTTGACACCCTTTGGCCTCCCTCTAACCCCCAGCGTTAATGGAGAGTTAGTGAGAATTAAGTGGCTTTTAATCTCACTTAATGTGGTCTGAAAAAATTTACCCCTTCTTTAAGGGGTAATTTTGTCATCTTGCTTATTAAAGGGTGATTTTGTCATCCTATCTAATAAGCAACATTCACATGTGTCATATGATTCACAATCAAATGACCCTAAACTACCACACTTTTGTAGCTTAGTCATACATCTCTTATATCTTAGATCCCCATCCAAAACTATTTTACTCATTCTTCGCATCTTCAATGCGTGTGACCCATTAGGTTCTTGGTTATGTTGGCCACTTGAATTAACACTTAATTCAAGCAAGTCATGAGTGGTATCTAGCAACACATTATGACTCCAAATTGACCAGAAAGATAGCGGTTTGACTATGAACCCTTTTATAGACAATTTTCCCATGCAATTCGTCCTTTCACCATTCTATACCCCACTTAGTTCAAAGTATGGATAAAGTGTCAACTCCCACTATACTGACTACGTCACATCTAGCCCAAATGATGTTAATTCTTATCCCTGAGGTTTATTTTTCAATTGGATATGCCACTGAAGACTATCTTCATGACATTTCCACTCTGGCCAGAGATTCCTAAGTAATAATCCCGACAAGAGGCCATAGGTATCATCTCCTCCTATTAGAAGTGGTGAATCTTTTATTGGCTACTCAATTACCTTCTAATAGCTCAAGTTGTACCCAATCACCACCTTATGAGCAACCTCTGAGAGGCAATAAGGAATGGAGTTAAAAATACAAGATCGGTATCCAAGACATCCTTGACCACCTCAAGTCTAAGGATATTTGCATCATTGCTATGATGAGACTATCACTGACACTAGAATAGATTAACAATGATTGTCTCATGGTAGGTCATCCAATGTACTTACTACTCTTAGAAAGCATCTACATGTTAACTCTAAACAACTCATGCTTATAACTTATGAGATCTACTGCTTGATCTAATCAAGAAGTATAACATGTTCTAGTATGTTCAGATTAATAATGTCCCATCTCATTAATCCTATAACTAGGGATAATTTAAACACTAATATCATTACACCTTATAGTAATCTCACTATCATGATCTCATCATGATTTCCTTCATGCTTTGTAATGTATCAAAGACTTCATTAATTTGATTTAAGATCAATATCAATTCATAAAGAACATGAACATCAAATTAACGAAAATGTCTTTTATTAATCATAAAGATTTGTACAATAAGTGCTAAAGGCTATTTCCTTTAGAGCAATGCTCTAACAGTAATGACCCTTCATATCAAATATGCCTAACTTCCCAACACACTCACTAAAATTAGGGAAGAAAACTCAAGTGCCCATCTGATTTAGTTCTGTATATGGTTAAATTGAAATCTCGACACAATAACATAGGTCCATTCACTCTTTTATGAAATTCTAGGAGGTCATTCCATAACTCCTTTCTTCAAAAAGCATGATTAGCACCATATATAACTAAAGAGAAATCTCAATTTTTTCTTAAATGAATCTCCTTTTTAATTGAATCATTTACATTTCTATCTTATAAAATTCAACATCTATAAAAGTATGATGATACCCTATAATAATTCTTCCAAGACTATGAGCTTGGTGATTAGAGATCAATTTCCACCATGTACCCAGTTTATTCAAAATCTTAAAATTCTTATATTTGATTTTAGTTTTTGAAAGAGAAATAATACATAAATTGGTGTTAAAGACAAAATCCCTCAAAGCTACTAGCTTGATTAGGCAATTGATCCCCCTTTCATTTCATGTAACAACCTTAATTAATTAGAGAGAGTTTTATTAAGCCTCTACCTTTGCTCCTCTTGGATTTCCTTTTAATCACCAATTGAAAATTTTCAATTAATGTTACATCTTTATTTTCACCTGAGGATGGAGAGGTAATTAGATCCAATACAACTTGACCCTCATTATTCATTGTGGAATTATGTCCCTCTACATTCATTCCTACCATTTCTTTCCTTAAATCCAACTCCTTAATAAAAGATACTAATGTTTCATCTTGTTCTTTCTCAATCATAAGGGAAGGATTTGGCCCTTCTAATGTAAAGGATAAGTCTTAGCCTTTATTAGTTATCCCTTCTCCATATAATTCCTTATAGTCCCCTCTTTGGAAAATCCTTCCTATTGGAACCCACTTTTTACCTTGTGAACTAAGAGAGGGCTTCCATTGATAATGGACATATACATTATCTTCAAAACATGCTCCATCTTGACCCAACCTCATGGCCGAAATACATTTAGTAAATCTCTTGAAATCTCCATGTTAACACACAATCTAGCATATCCTAGCCTCTTTCTTTTTGCAGTATCTTCATCTAAACAAAGAGGTTTACCTAGGAAAATCGCAATCATACTCAATCCCTTAGTTGTTTAATGTTCAAGAGGAACATTGAGTGAGTGCTACCACATAGGAATAACTCTATTCAAACTAAAATCCTAGCTATCATGACTGTAAAAAGAGGGGAAAGTTAAAAATATTCTATGGACCATTCTCAATGATCTTGAGAGCTTGAGCTTTGGATGAGAAAATGAGCATTATATATTTATCCTCTACAATAAGAATAGCTATTAGTCCTTCGTTCTTACAAATTGATGTAGCCCATTTTTATATTATAGGAAAGGCAGGTCTCTTATCCCAAAGGAACCCAACTAAGGTGTTCTCCTAAGATCTGGCTCCCTCTTAAAGAGTTTTCAGGTTTAAGGAAACTATAGCAAGCCCATTATCAAACTTGGAAGGATAAAAATGCAGAGAAAGTTCAATATCTCCTCCTCCTAATACCTGCTTCCAAGTCTTCCTCTTGCCAAATTGTTGCAGAGGGTTGAAGGAATATGAGTTGTGTTTGAAGGAGAGGCTAAAGGAGCCTGTGTAGTGCCTGGGGATGAAGAGAGGGAAGAAACTAGGGTCTTTCTAGAGGGGGTGAGGGGAATGACTATTCCATTCCTCTCTTATTCCTAATAATAACTTAGTACTTTGTTTGGTTAAAAAAAGATACAGAATAGACAATCCTTAGGTTTAGATATTCCTTCAAATTGTGGAATACCTAAAGTAATCCCTCCCCTGTCTTTATCTATTCCAAACATGTCAGGAATAGATGTCATGACTTTAGGATAAATTTATACTTCTCCACTATGAAAGAGGCTCATCCATCTCCCAACCTTCAAGCAATTCTCTTCTCCAGCGCAGCCTTCGATCGTATGTCGCTTTCTTCTAGGTAAGTTAAAAATATTCTTTCCCAATAAGTTTTGTCCCTCTCTTCAATCGTCGCCACTTCAGTTCAAATTGTGGTTTAAGTTTTGTTGTTTCCTTGTTTGGTGCATGAGGTAGATCGATTTCTTTTAAGTTCATGTTCTCTTTTAGTTTCACCATTTTTATACTATTTGTGTTCTTGGATCTCACCGGCAGTTTAATGCTTCTTCTTCTTCTTTTTTGGGGTACTGAAATTTCTGGGTCTTAGTTGCATTTTGTATAGATGGCTATTACGTAATTGCATTTTGAAATTACGGTACTACTTCGTCTTATGAAATTACGGCACCGTTTCTTCTTAACGATATTGGATTTTGCATAGAGGGCTAACGTAATTACATTTTGCTTCTACTGCTGCTCCTTTAAGGTGGCCTCTTGTATATTCTTCTACTTCTATGACTTGATTTTTCCTTATAAAGATAATTTATGTGTTACTTTTATTTTTATTAAAGAATAAAAATAAAAAAGATAACATCAAACAGATCTAAGCAAGATAGTTAGAGATAGAGATGAAAAAAAATATTTGTAATTGTAATATTTTGGAGATTGAATCAATGAATTGGTATCACAGTCACAGGTGAATGTGTGAATTCAAGGAGTTTCATTTTGTGATAAGAAATCCTGAGTGTTTATTTATTGCAAACACAAGCCTGTGGAAAGAATTGGAAAGAAAAAGGGAAATATCTAAATTAATATCATTGCTAAGCTAAGCTATTGAACTTTGAACCAAAAATATCAACAAGCCTCATCTCAACTGACTGACTCTTTTAGTAGACAAAGCATGCAGCAGATAATAGGAACAAGATAGCAGATGATGATGATGATGATGATGATAAGAATAAGAAGAAGAAGAGGAGGAAGAGGAAGAAGAAGGAGAAAATTAGTAATAATAACTAATAATAGTAAAAAATTAATAATAAGAATAATAATAATACGAGGAAATTATTAATTATTATTATTATAAGAAGAAGAAGAAGAAAATTAATAAGAAAAAGAAAAAAATTAATAAGAATAATAATAATAAGAAGAAGAAGAAGAAGAAGAAGAAAATTAATAATAATAATAAGGAATTTAATAAAAGTTAAAAATTAATAATAATAATAAGAAGAAGAAGAAGAAGAAGAAAATTATTAATAATAATAATAAATTATTAACAATAAGAATAATAATAAAATTAATAAGAAGAAGAAGAAAATTAATAATAAATTTAATAACAATAAGAAGAAGAAGAAGAAAATTAATAATAATAATAATAATAATAAGTAAATTAATGATGACGACGACGACGACGACGACGATACTAATAATAATGATGATGATATAGTTAGTGAAAACTATGATAGATATTTTGATCTTTTTGTTAGTTATTTTTTTGTTATTCTAAATTTACGTTCTTCAAACTAAACATTGACATATAAATTCTTTAACAATAAATCAAACTAAATAATACTCATTTTATTATATTCCTCATCTATTATATTCATAAGAATAATCATTTCATTCCTTATCTATTTCAACAGGTTAACCAAACATTCTCTTAGAGGTTTTTGGTTTAGGAGACGTAAGAGTCAGAAGGGGAGAACAAGGAACAACTTTGAGAAAATTAAAGCTTCACGTACCAAAAACAAATCAGTGAAAAAGGGGAAAGCAAAAAGGCAGGGGAAGGACCAAAATACCCCCAACAAACTGAAGAAGATCAGAGTTGAAGAAATCGGAGAAGTTGGATGCAAATGTTCTAGAGCTGGGAAAAAAAGATCAGGGATTGGAGTCGGTGAGGTAGTAAGACAATTGAAGATAGCCATAGGCCGGTTGGTTAGAGAGAGTTAGATGGTGGAAAAGGATGGATAGGCTAATTGGGTGTCTTGCCAAGCTTAGAACCAGAAGGGCAATAGTATTTATGTTGTCTCAATGAAAATGTAAAAACAAATGTTAAATCATCATAGAACATTGCCATGTAAGAATGCAAGATGCTTCTTTGGCTTGTAATTCCACGAGTCATTGTCCATCTTATTATCCAATAGTTTTAATGGCCAATCATATTTACCACCTTGAAAGATCTTAATATGGATATACGGTCTTTATATTGAAGTACGATCTATCTTCATACATG
>JAOQMK010244523.1:0-10850 GCA_027564415.1 Erythroxylum macrophyllum
TACTAGGCACATGGCGCTCAATTGAGACCTTGACTCTCAGACTCGGCCCAGTAGATGACCAGGCGCCAGAGCTTCTTGACAAATACTTCGGCCTCATCGTCCAGTACAGGCTCAAGTTCCTTGACAAGGTATTGGGGCGGCTTGTGCTCTCGCAATCCATTGACGATAATGTCAACGAGATAGTCCTCCTGCACGCCAAGATACTCGAAGACTTTCTGAGTGGTACAAGGACGGATCTCACGCTCGATGAGAGAATCTTCAATATACTTCCAACGCACGTCCCAGGCGAACAAAGCTGCAGTATCGAATGGTATGTCTGCAGCTAATTTCTGCCGCATGGAAGCACGCTCGGCTTCTGTAAGACTGGCTCCATTGACTGGCTCAAAGTTGGCTTCTGCAAGAGCTCGCTGCGGATATCGCTGGCCTAAAGCTGCAGCATCTTCTTCATCGTCCAAGAAGCCTGCAACTTCAGCCAGTGAACGCTTGCCCTTCTCCTCAGGTTGGTTCCGCTTGAGGCTGAAGCCGCCAAGAGATACAGTGAAGCCAGTATTGGCTGGTCCAGACTGCTTCGATGCTGCGAACTCTGCTCCAGCTTGTTCAAGGAATTGATCTGCAGCATTGCGCACCTCGTCTGCGTGTCGTTGAGTGGCGTTGAGCTCTTCTTGTTCTGCTTGGCGATCACGCTCGTCATCGCGAAGCTCTTTGTCACGCCTGCCAGCACGCTTAGCTGCCCAACGAGCACGATCGACATAGAAGTCTTCGCGACCCAGGCGATCCTCTTCCTCGTCATCCCATTGCTCGAGACGGCGGGCCATCTGCTCACGTGCGCGTCGGAAATCGTTCTCTTCAGCTTCAGCACGAACACGATCGCGCTCTGTAGCTCTATGACGATGCTTTTCACGCTGTAGCCAGTGATCTTCAGCTTTTTTGAAGCGCTTATCAGCCTCTTCTTCTTGTCGTTTGACCTTGCGCTGCCATATCTCATTGTCAGAAGCATCGGTGTCATCGTCGTCGTCCAATGCAGCAATGCCGTTGCTCACAAACTTGACACCATCGGCATAATCTGATGGTAATTGTGCACCACGATAGTTCTTAGGGCCACTGGGAGCGCCAGCAATACGAGGACCTGATGGAGCGCCGTTGAGTGGTGGTGAGCCGAGTCGATTGACAGGTCTGTTTCGAGCAGAATCAGCAGCTTTAATCTCGTCCTCTTTCCTAACACGTTCGAAATCCAGCCGCTTGGCACGATCGCGAAAGGCGCGTATCTCTTCTGCTACCGTCGCTCTCTGTTCAGCAGGAATGTCGGTAAGGTCATCGTCATCGAGGTTCAGCTGAATCTCAACAGTCTCGCCATCCGGCACGTCTGTCATTGCCACATCGCCATTACCATTAGCATTCGCGGCGAAGGCACTGCCGTTGATCAACGATGTGATACACTGTTTGAAATCCTCCTTTGCTCCCTCTGTTCGAAATTGTCGTGCCTCCTCCGACACACTGAGCTTGACCATCCAGTCCTCGATATACTTCGAGCTTTGATCGTCAATAACCACAAGCACGCGCATCATCTTTGCGCCAGCCTCTTCGCCTTCCTCCATGACGACCTTGCCATCCTTGTACACCGGCACCTCAAAGCCACCTTCTAGTGCTGCTTTAGCAGTCTCGAGACTGTCTACATCCTCATATTCCGCAAAGCCAAATCGACAACTCTTGTCCAAGGCATCGCGAGCTCGAGTCCATCGTCGTAGCTTACCCACGCTCTTAAGAATCTCCTCGAGTACCTCATCTGACGGCGTGCCTTCACCAAGGCCCCCAATGAAGATGGTGCGCGCGATCTCTTCTCGTGTCGGTGCCTGCGCGGCCATCATGCTCTCGCGCGTCTGCTGTCGTGATCGTTCAAGTTCTCGAGGGTCGGAGCCTATCCCAGCTCGCCCACGATTGTCGAAGTTGTCCTGACGGCCACCTCCTCTTCGATCGCTGCCCAACCCTGGTCGACTAGGAGCGCTCATGTGAATGACCGGCGCGTTCATGTTGAAGCCTGGCATCTGTCCGTTGGCGAAGCCACCCTGATTGTAGGATTGGTAGGCATTGTTGTCTTGCTGCTGGTAGCCATAGCTTTGCGGCTGGCCGTACCCGTACGACATCCTGTGCGAAGTCGAGTTCTATGACACGTACGCGAGCTTGCTGATCTTCATTCGCCGACTGCTCCTCTTCATCGAGCTCGAAAGGTGTATAGGTAAACGAGGATGTTGTGAAACTTTCTGAATGCAAGGCTCGAGATATTCCATGAAGCTTTGACCACTTCATTCGAGCAGACTTCGCGACTTCATTCATCAATGGCAATGATTTCATCACTAACACAACCGGCAGACGCAAGACACTGGTACACATCATGGAGGCTGCCAACTCGCTAGGCCGAGCGTACCGTATTGGCATCAACATGCTCAATATGTCACGATTAGTGCTGCACGACACAAAGCCTTCTCAATCAATATGTCGGCAATGCAGAGCTCATCATCTGCGCATGGCCCTTACAAAACAAGCATTTCACACAAGTCGCAGAACACCAGCCGACTATAATGCTGAAACTGCTCCGATAGCCTCACCATCAGCAGTGATCTCAAAAGCAGGTCTAGGGAAACCATCCAACGCGAATACAACACAAGTACGAGGTGTCGCAAAGCCTACAGCATCTAGAGATACAACACCGACTGCTGCCTCACCGCTTATTCCTACGCCTCCGAGAGGACCTATGGATAATCTGGTCGACATCATCGGCAACTACCTAAAAGACGACAAGCATCCTCAACAACGACCGCCTCCACTCGATGTCACAAAGCCTGCCCCGTTTCGTCTAGGCCCAAGTGCAGGGCGAGTGGTCAAAGTCGACCCTATGAGAGGTGTTCATGTCGCTCGGGCCTTTGCAAAGCTGAACCAGACGGTCAAAGTGAATTCAGTGCGGATAGAACTGCAAAGACAGAGGTTTCATGAGCGTAATGGAATCAAGAGGAAAAGGCTGAAATCACAGAGATGGCGGGCTGTGTTTGCGAGGGGATTTTATGGCATGCTTCAGCGGTCGAGGGAGATGAAGGCTATGGGATGGTGAGGTGTTCTGGCACTGCATCATTCCTTGATAACCGCACCCTGCAGGAAGAGTATAAGATGCATGTTATGAATGTGCTGTCTACTGAACATATTATATTATGTGTACAATACGATTCAGCACTAGGATCTGGCACGTTCTTTAGTGAATAATGGCCTTGAACTAGAACCTCACAGATTGTCCCCTATCCATATCCACCAGTCTCGCACACGTCCAGTAGTGCCATCTTCAGCAAGAGCGTTGCCTCCAATCACATCGACCTCAATGCCATGCTCACGCATTTGATTGAAGGCGAACTTACCTGACCCAAACTCACCCAACCAGTTTTGCTCCTCGTCAGAAGCATCGTCAGCATCATTGCCTATGCCACTGTCAAGTAATCCACGACTTCTCGTTAATCTGATCTTGGATATCTCTGCTTCGAGCTTCGACTTGACCAGACTTGTGGGTAAAGCTGAGAAGACATCTTGCTTGTTAGCCACCACAATTAATGCCACTTCTTGGGCCACTTTCGAAGTCTTGGCCTGTGTATGTCTCTTCTGCAAGATCAGAAGCACATCGTGCAGATATTCACTAGCCTCTGTAAGAGCATTCGAGGCACTGATTCCAGCACTGTCAACAACGAACAGGATGCCCTTCAACGTGCTCGCACTAAGCGACTCGCTAGCATGATGTCTCAGCTTGCCATGTCCAGGCGTATCCTGAAGCTGAAATTCTGGTTGCGTTCGTGCAGACGTATCATTCACAGACCGATATCGATCTTCTGACGTCGTGACATTGCTCGGTAGGCGACACACAGCCGTCTGCGTCTCCTGACTTGTCTGCGTCTGCGAAGACGTGCCGTTCGCCAACTACCCATGCTCATGTCAGCCACATCACTCATTCCTCCTATGATCACTAATTGGGAATATGCAGTCCTCGCCTCGACTTACCAGTGTCAACAGCGTAGTCTTGCCAGATCCAGATGGTCCCAATAAGAGAAAAGTCGGGAGGGCAGCCGAGCTTGGTTTCCTGTATAGGTAGAAGTGGATGAGGACGGGTAGGCAAAGGCTGACAAGCAGTGTGACCACAATTGCCGAAATAGTCGGTGAGAAGGCCCACGTAGCCCAGTCGATCGCTGCACTGCTGTGCTGTGCCATGTTGCGGAGGGCTCGTGATCAGTCTTATGATATGTGTGTCTTGCCTTAGGATGCTTTCTTGATATGGTGTTGACTATGACTCTGACCTGAGAGCTTTTCTTGATAGCTTGCACCTTCAGCTCAAAACAGAAGAGCTCAGGCAAACAGCTCGGAAGGATTATCCGGTCAGCTTACCAGACAGCAGGATAAACAGTAGTCTGGATGGCGCAAGCGAAGTTGCAGGCTTGCGACTCGTGCAGCATGTGGATACAAAGAGGTTGCAGCATGGGAGGAGGATGAATAGCGTTCCCGCTATGCGCATGGCCCATACAAACGCTACTTACACCTTACTCTGGCACACACTTCCTCTGCTTCTGTGTAACCAGATAACCCAGTCGCGGCCCCGCTCGACGAGAACCGCTGCTGCTCAACGCTTCCACTTCTCAAGGATGGCCATGCAATGATCATATGAACGACAGTCAAGGTGATAGGCTGGACACTTCCATGGAAAGCATCGGGCAGCAAGGAACGAAAGACAAGCAGATGGGACCGCCTTTGCATTTGACTCAGTATCTCCTCTCCTACACGAGATAGGGGCCACTCCAAGTCCAGCATGACCAAGTCTCAGAGTCTTGCCAACCATCTCTTCGTCCATGGCGACGCTCCTGCTGCTGCTCGACTTTTGCCTCCTCATCGAGTCAGCCTGATTGTCTCATCTGCCTCGTACTAACGGTGTCATACAGATTTCTTCTCTTGTTCGTCCATTACCATGTATCTCCAATAGTCCTGTTTAGCGACCTTTTGACCCAAAGAACTCCATTTTTTGTCGCTTGTATTTCATGCTTCATGAACGTGATTCAAGCCTGAGCTGTATGGAAGCTTTCGACCTGAGAACCTGGCTAATGCTGTTTGTAATATGCTACTAGTACAATGAACTTATTTGTGTGTGGCGTGCTGACTTTGTGTTTGTTTTTGTATGATGCGTTGTGTTGTGATGTGCTTCGATAGAAAGCGACCAGCGCTCAGTCTTTTGTGTTGACAGTCTGGTCTTGGTCGTGTAACGCAGCAGAGACGACACAAAGGAGAGAGCAATATGGTGTATATTGCTCCGAAGATGCCGAAAATGGACCATGGCCATATCTTCTAGAAGCGTTGAAGATCTTGGAAGTAACCACGGCTGGTGTCGACACCTTGGAAGCGATTGTAGTTGTGGTTTTGATAATGAGCGCCAGGCATAGTGTCGATAAACTCGGCCTTGACAGCGTACATCTTTGGGTCGTTGAGCATGTTGGTATCACCATTGAGCTTAGCAATTGGTGGCAGCTGAGTTGCATGCATGTGCTCGTACATGGCATTTGGATAGTACTGATAGCCTTCGTGTTCGTGAAGTGCCACTCGTTCGGCATCGGTCATGATCGTGTCGTTGCCATAAGTGCTGTCGCCGTTCTGTTCTTCCAAACTCGAGTTACTGCTGTCAGACTGGCTGCCATGATCAGAATAGAAATCGCCCTTTCGGACTCCGACACCGTTGGTCGAGATGTATGTGTTTGGCACGCTGCGGAACGCTCCAGCATTGAGACTTGCATAAGTACTGCCAGCCAAGGCAGCATATCCTCCAGCACTGCCACCCTGAAGGGCTCTTCCTTGAAATGCTTGCACATCAGGCTTCTCGTTCTGGTAGTGGCTCGGTGAGCGACCACGTACAACAATCTTATCGCTGGTCCGCTGAGCGACCTTGACCCAGACGGGCTTTTCGCTACCTTCCTTCCGGACATCGGCGAAGAGCTCGACGATGAGGCGGAAGAACTGTTGAGTAGCTCTACGTTTGCCATTGTTGGCTGTCGCCTGCTTGAACTGCACTCTCTCGAAAGTGTGCTCGTTGCTTCGATCACTGGATGTGCTCGACTGCGAGGATGTACTACCATAACTGAGCTGGTTAAGTGACTGTGGTGTCTGTGATGCACCAGCTTGGGCATCTGGTTCTGACGAGCCTTGCAGCGGTAGATATGGTCCAGCTTGTTGGTTGCTAGGATGGAAGGAGCCGATAGGTACCTGGTACAAGCCAGAGGGTGAGAGGGTCTGCTCCTGTCGAGGCAGCTGCTTGGGAGCAATCTTGACAATCTCGATCTTGGTTTTGGGACCGAGATCACGCTTCGGCGTATGCTGTATGAGCTCAATGCTCTTGCTATCAGGACCATCGATGGCAGCAGATAATCTCATACCCATAGCCTGGACTCTTTCCTTATTGTTACCACGACGGATGCTCAGTCGCCCGTTGGGCATGTTGGGGTGCAACTCAAAGCCGCAAGCAACGGCGAAGTAGTTGCGTCGATAGCATGTCCAGGTCTTGCCATCGGCGAAGAAGCCTTTTTCTACCTTTGGCAGAACTTTAGGCACGAGGAGCTGACCCTCGCATGTTATGTCGTTGACAGACTCGAGGTCACCCCAAGGAAAGCCAGCACATTCGCTTGCTGTTGTGCCAAAGTTCTGTGCACTGCCACTGGCCATATGTGCATTAGAATATGGTGAGGCACCTGGCGAGAGGCTGAGGTGAGTAGTACCGGTCAGAATACTGCGTGGAGTCTCTGAGTAAGTGTAAGGGTAATTCGAGAACGTTGGAGTCGATAGCTGGTTGCGAGTGAGGAATGGTGTGGAGCTGGCACTGAAGCTGTCCCTGCTGTCAAGAGGCTGAGAAAGATTGCTGATTGTGCGTGGAGGTGGGAGCATATGAGATGGTGTGTCGAGGCTGTCAGGCAAGTTAGTATAACATGAATGATCTGACAGGATGAGGGTTGGTAGGGTGTCACAACATGGTAACACTTACAGCGCTGATGACCGTTCAGCAAAGGTTGATGGTACAAACGGTTGCCCGAGTTGCACAGGCCCAGGCAAGTGCTGAAGGCTTGTGTAATGTGCTCCCGGATAGCTTGTGTAGGTCAATGAAGACGCGGCGCTTGACGGCGAGGTCGAAATCGAAGCAGAACTATATGCTTTGCGATCAGCATGTTTCCCTCGACTCTGAAACGATCGGGGAGCCTATTGTGTCTTGCTTCGGCTTGCGGACGAATATCCTGAGACGTTCACCGTCAGGCCTGCAAGGCTGTCAGGCAGCTCGGCATGCAACCGGATCTTGAAATCCTGCAGCACCAACACTGTTGACAGGACGTTGTATGCAGAGGCGTTCCTCGTGATGCAAGCCCTGCATATGCGCTAGGGTTGTTGAGCCTGAAATGCAAAGCGAGCAGTCTTGCATATCATGTGGCTAGCAGGACCAATAGTGGTGAATGAAGCAGATTTGGTGAGGAGAAGAGGGATAGGAGAAGGTGTTATACGTACTGGACTGCATCCCCAACAGCACGATCTGCCAGGAATCGAGCACTCGTCGCATGGGTCGGTGCGTAAGAAAATGTGGCTGGCATGGGCTGAGTTATCGCGCTGTCCCGACGCATGACCTCCATGCCTGCTCCGTTAGTGTATGCATCATGCTGCATGCCAGGTCCACATTGATCTGAGCAATCTGCTTCCAATGGTAACGAGTATTCGTTGTGCAGAGGCAACGGATGTTGAAGTATAGTTCCTGCTGCTTTGTGTCAGCCTTATAGCACAACGACATTGTTCCGCAAGTGTAGCCATTATCCGTCCGGCACTATGGCAGGTCATGGCGAGTGTCACCAGCCTTGCCGTTGTCGAGTGGGCTGCTCTGCCGCAAATGCCGAAGTTGTGCCAAGGCGAAGAAACTGCTGACAACTATGCCGTGTCGTGCACACGAGCTTCCTTGTGCGACGACGTGTTCTCGAGTGCTTTGCAACCACAGCCCCATTATCATGATGATGTGTCGACGGAGAGTAGCAAGAACTAGAAAGCAGGATCGACTAGCGGGAAGCTCGACTAACCTTGTTCCATTTTGAAGACCATTGCCTGTGATGTATCACCCAACGGTCGCAATTGGCTCACTTTGCTGCGATTGTTCTGAAACAACCTTGCGATCGATCAGGTCGAATCGGTGGAGTGTTTCGAGTCCTATCACACCTGTTTCGAAGCCAGATCTTCGCGATTGTCGCTCGTGAAGGCGTTTGTATGCTGCGGCTTAAGCTCAGGCTAGCCAACACGCAATTCGCTGTCGATATCAGGCTAATGCAAGCCGTGAGTTTAGGTTACTCCTTCAGATGATCTGCTTCGTAGTGGTTACAGGTTGATTCTGTTTTGTCAAACGAGTGTAAATTGCTTCGAGTCTCCCAAGGACTTGATTGCGGTCTTGCTGGTCAAGTGAAGATTGGCAGAGCGAATGATCAGCGCTTTCGATATGCTTTGATCAGTCAGTAAGGACAGGCGCTGCCAGCTCTCCAATCCGACAAACAAACCTTACTGCAGATTGGCGAGCTGCTGTAGAGACAGATCGATCGTTTGCTGCAAAGCCTGAACTTAACCGGCCTGTGGGATGCTGCTTCTGCAAGTACGAAGTGACTTGACAGCCACAATAGCTGGCCTTGTAGTGAGTTGACACTTTGTGTTTGAAAGCTGCAATGCGACGCAATGCAAGACTCGACGACTGAGCGAAAGAAAGAGTAAGAGAGGGAAGAGTGTGTGCAGGGTCGAGGTTTGAGGAGCGTCAGAACAGGACAAGAGAGGCTTTGACCACCAACACCACACAACAACAACTTATGATGGACTGTCTTTCCTCCAGGGCTTAACGAACCGCGCGCACGCATGTCGTTCGAGTAGGGATAGCTAGTCTTGCACATCATACTCACACACGCGCAGAGCACCGCCGACCTTGACCGAAATGGAAAGCACCCACAGAAAGTCAGTAGTGTGCTCTACCGAAGGGCCGGTGCCAGGGTCAGCCTCGAGGCAGTTTACCCAATATCTGCGTGTCGAAGCGCTCTCGGATCGTGCCATACCCAGCAGTAACTGGCAGCGCGAAGGCAGCGCAGCTTTCTCGAGCAAACGAAAGCATAGCAAGCAAAGCAAGCAAGCAGGTAAAGAGAATTGTCTGGACGCTCAGGCAGGCTGCATGAACACTCCTCGACCACTGCTGAAGTCCACACCCGGCTTCTCTACGCCTGTCTTTGTCGTGCTGCCACCACTTCTATTGGCCATAAGGAAAAGCAATCCAATGATCGCAGCTCAATCTGACAGAACAACTCTAGCAGAGCATAGCTGGAAAATCCAAGCATTCGATGAGCATCCCAATTTGGGAGCAGCCTCTTCGAGCTTCGCAGCCCGATCGCCTGCATACTAAGTGCAGCTTTCATTGGAAAAGTGGTCAGATTGAGTGGTGTTCATCTTGGAACTGCTCTACCCAGCATCCAAGCCATAGGATGGCTACCATGCAGCAGCGAGAGCCGGCGTTCTGTCCATGGGCAAGACGTGCTCCCCACTCCGGGCCGTTGACCGGGCATCTTTCATCTTGGCTGTAGATTGATCACCAAACGGCTCTGCAGCCAACGCTCACACCCAGGTGGCTTTCTAGCTCTCTTGCTCTCCCTCTCTCCACCTGCCACAATGCGTCCAGTGGAGATTACATGCACGACACAAATTGCAGCGGCTATTCCGAATGATTCGGCATCCGCGACAAGCACAGCGTTACGCGTTCTTGAAGATCTCCATTCTCGATCGCTGGGCGGAGGGGGCCGCAGATGGTGTGGGTAATGCAGAGCAGTCAAATCTGGGCGGGCGCGGCGGATGGCGCAGGTTCGTTTCAGAGCATTGAGCAGTGGCTGTAGGCGAGTGGCAGCGTTGCGAGTGCAGCTGATCGTCGCGCACTCCTTGCGTCACCTCCATGCATATTGCTAGAGGCAGCTCGATGGAGTCGGCCAGCCAAAAAGACGTGAAGTCCCTGCTCCTCCTGCCCAGCACGGACGCCGTCTGCGCTAAAGGAGCCTCTGCCTAGCGGGCATCAACACCGTCACTTTCGACCTGTTGATTTTCCAACGACCACACCCTCATCAATCACATTCCACGGCTACGCAGGAAAGTATTCTTGGCCCGCATGGCATGTTTTCGATCGATATAGCCTCTTCTCCTCAGCTGCTGCCAGCGCGTAACCATCGTGCTGGTATCACGCCCACTACCTATCCAACAAAAGCTGACTAGCAAATGGTAAATCCCGAGTCAGGCGCCTGCACGCATGTCGAGGTATCTACCCGATTTCGATGACGGGAAAGCTGATGACGACTTAAGCGCTGTTGCAAACAAGAATGAGACAGGAAAGCGTGGCTAATCTCCGTCACGAGTCGCTGAACTTACCAGACAACTCGTCCATTTCGTTTGCTACCAGTGCTCAACCAAATCTCGCCATCGGATGCCTGCAGCAATACGTTGGCTATAACGTCCTCACCGCCATTTTGACAAGGCTGGTCTGATCTGTCGGCCTCCGGAAAGCTGCCGATGCATGGGAGATGGGTAAATCGCTTGCCGCATCGTGGATCTCATGCTTTGTTGCTTCTACTCGTCCCAGCAGACACTGCTCAACTTTGCTCTTGTGCTTGATCGTCTCGCAACGTATAACATGCACGGCGCATCTCTGTCAAAGGATCAACAGTACAGGTGACCAATAGCCGGCTTGTAGCGCAAGCTAAGCATGTATTGTGCATGTAATCCTGCCCTGATCCTGGTTAGCGAAGATCATT
>JAOQMK010244588.1:0-10844 GCA_027564415.1 Erythroxylum macrophyllum
TCGATGCGCAGCCCCAAAGAGCTCCCTGCCAAGTTTTTCTATGATTGAGCAATGGATCGCCTATTCAATCTGTGTTGGTAAAGTACATGTCGTCGTACAGCATCGAGTCCAGGGCATTCCTTCAAGCCTACTCTGTCGACTCAAGATCCTAAAACACAATGCCACTATCGTAATGGCTTTTTTCGCTTCATCAAAAGCTCATCGAGCCTCAACGAGCTCAGAGCCGGGTCGATGAGCATGCCAATAACAAACGGATCCTGCTCAAAGATGATCTGATGATTAATTCTGCAAGTTGATAATCAGCTAGAGCACTATGCTTCGCCACGAATAGTTCACTGTCAAGTAAAAGCCAGCCGAGATAATAGTACTGCTGTCGAAATGAGACTAGTACGACGTTTACCTGTCAAGACAAGCTTCATCTGCAATTCACAAAGTGGCAAGAACTGCTTCCTGTGCATTCTGTTGTCCGCGATTGACATTATTTACTTCCAAAAATGCAACGAATGCCATAAGGGGATGGCATCTTTACCATGTTCATCTCAGTGCCAGAGCTCTTCCATGACGCATGTGCATGATCTGGGCACTCAACAGATTGCAACCATTGACGAGAGCATACCGGTCAACAACCGAGAAGCACTGCTGATTGACCAAGCAATACTGCTCATTGACCGAGCGACACTGCTCGTAGAGACAATCCAACAGTGTTTACTGATGACTTCGAAGACTTCGACGAGCCAGTCTGTCCGCACGACAGTATTCGAGTCCAGCAAGCAAGCTTGCGTAGGCCACAACTCAGCCTTGTCCCTTGAGATCAAGTCTACTAACCAGCGATTCTGGTCGTGAGCAAACTTAGACAGTACATATGTCGAGAGAGCGCTTGTACCGGTCTACTTACGATTGATGCGATGGACTGTGGACGAGGGAGACGACTTTTGAAGCGTTCGCAGGGTAAGTGCAGCGATACACCTTGAGCTTTTTGAAGTGCTGCCTTGTTCACATCGCCTTTGTTCGCTGGTGTCAGTTGTATCAATATTTCCAAACTATTATGCTCGTGAAACAGTCTGTAGTGTTACTCTTCACTGCGAAGCAAGAATGCCTGAGGATGATTAGCAATGCTCAAGAGTGCTGCCAGAAGAACGTCACGCTCATGGCGCCACAGATCAAGACTTAAATGCCCCCGACGCGTCCTACCTGCTCATCGACCATCTCAAGAATCTTGGTCTCTACACTTCAATGCATGAATGTGCTCGTAATGACAGCAGTCGACGCAGCCATAACGGTATCAAACTTTCACGACGGACAGGATATCCCTGATCGCAGCATCTCCTATTAGATATCGCTTCTACATGACAGCTGAACACTGCAATTACCATGTTCTAGACAATCGATGCCAGACAAGGCTTCGGAGATCTCGTGTGGGCGTCCATGATACTCAACACGACTCAAGATCTCTTCCCATGCGCTGCTGGCCTTACCTCCCATTTATCTCATCTTCACTACGCATGCTACAGCTATGCGCGGTCTTCGAAGTGCTGAATCTGGAAGCTGTCATGCATCGGCTCTGGGGTGATCGAGCGCAGAGAGCATGGTGCAGGCATCATGCTTCCTAAGTAGGGCAGCACGCGTCGCATATCGCAGGCCTTGACGGTAATGATCAGCATGCCTAGCAGCATCGGACAAGCCTTTTATACCACTACTACTGATACTCAGCAGCTCAAGCTCGTCTATCATCTTCCCGACGTGCTTTGTTGGGGTGCAGTAGGAAGACGGCTGCACCGGCGCTATGCTGAACGATCAGCGGAAAGCATCTCAGGGCCGTCGATGGCGAGCGCAGAGAAGCTATCCTGCCACTTGCTTAACATAATCGAGGGTGGCAAGATATTTGTGGTTAATCGTAGTCAGTGAAACAGGCAGCGAAATCGTGAAGTCGGATTTTCCGCGGGCTGTCTTTCTAGACCACCCTCCTTGTCGGCAATAACATCCTCACCACCACATCACGAAGACGATTGTGCATCAACACATGGCTGCATCTGGCAAACCGATATCAGAGCACTCATTAGCGGCATTGTTCGAGCCTTCATCGCAAAGACCACGCAATTGACGGTCGAAAGAGTTTGGATATCGGACATCTCGACATGGAGCAGAAGAGATACGACATCAAGGCTATGGGCATCACACGGCAGAAAGCTGCGTGTGGGAGATGGTTCAGACCCTGCCTACTTCGTGTAGGTCGTCTAGGTCATGTCACACGCTATGCTCTTCAGCTTCCAGTGGTTGAAGGTAATGAGCATATCAGCTGCATGCAGGTCGCTTTCACTCCCCGGTAGGTCTTTAACGCATGCTCTTGCAATTGTATTTTACCCTGTTCATTCACGGCTCGTTTCTCAAGCCACCTGTAGCAAGCACAGTGTGATTTATAGAAGATGCCCCAGAGCATTAATAGGAAAAAAATTGCGATCTTACCCAGGTAAGATAAGGACATTTACGCAGGACCATGATTTCTTATCTATCATGTCTCACTCTACGCCTGTTCTTGCTTCTGGTCAGCTGACTGCTCATGATCCGTAGCAGAGTTGACTATCTAATCACTTCTAGTGGTGAAGATGTACGCTTAAGCAGGTCAGCTCTCCCAAAATGGTAACAGCGCTCCTGCCAAAAGTGAGGTCCAGCCCCTCGTGTGATTGTGTGTTAACAGTAAAGACTTGCTTGTCTTCTTAGCTTTCTCTCTACATTGCCAACATCAACTTCACAAAACAGTGTACAACATGGCATGCTCTAGCGAGGATGTCAGTGACGGCAGCGAAGACAGTACTGTCGATAGCGAGGACGATATCCCAAGCGTGATCAGTGACAACGCTTCAGCAGTTACCAGGAGCGAGGACGACGAAGACAGTGAAGACAACCAAGACAGCGATGAGAGCGAAGACAACCAAGACAGTGATAACAGCGATGACAGCAACGACAGCGACGACAGTGAAGAAGATGGCGAGGACGATGACGCTCCAATCTGGCAGGAAATCAAGCATGATCAACGAGTATGACACTTACCCTTGACCATAACACAGCTGACAGAAGTAGCGAGAGATCATGGAACCATACCTCGAACAATACGGCAGTCAAAAAATCACCAAAGACCTCAGTTTCGAAGATATGTTGATCAACTTCGAATACAGGCTATCCATTGACGAGTCCAATCGTGATTTTGAGTCTTGTGTCAGATGCCGGGTGGCTCTATTCACTACCAAGCATGTGGATGCTCTCAGGCGTACCATGGGACGATATCGAGGGCCATCATTTGGTCGACGAAGAAGCAACCAGTGGCTCGCTTGGGTGCTGACACCAAGAAATGTGCGGAGAATCGATTGCGCTTTGGACTTGTTCGAGGAAGGTCCACATATCATTGCTCGAGAGAGCCTTCGTCAGCTTCAGAACTTCGTCGACAACCGGCTTGCCAACTTCGACGAATACCTTGACTTCGTTAACACCCCATTCGAGAATATGACACTGTTCTTCGTCACATATCGCCAAGGTGGCTATATCTCCCGATCAGAACAACAATGGTGGAATGCCCAGATTGATGCACATGAGCCGTCATTAGAAGGCCTACCAGCTGGTATAATACCACTACTTGATCTTGAGCCAGAGTTCAGGAATATCCATCACCGCTTGCTTCGAAAGATGCTTCAGATTATCGCTGAGCCACTCAAGATCTTCGAGGAGTTTGGGCGACTCATTGTACATCCACTGAGAGAGGCACGGCCGCAACCAGCTAGCCGGACGCTATTCGTATTCGAGCTTGAGGGCCTATATGCCTCCAGAAGAGCACCGACCATGAAAGAGCTATTTGTGGCATGGAATTGACCGCGAGAAGAGTCGGGCTAGAGGTCTGTGATACAGCCAGCATACGATGGGGAGAATCTTCGCAAGGACTCACGTGTCTCGCTTGCAGCACTGATCAATCAAAAAAGTGTCAAGGAATAGCACAATGCAAATCGTCGTTCACCAGTCCAATGCTCAGCTCGTGCACTCCTCAAGTGGTACTTCCATGTACAGACAAAGCCAAGACTCCTCGCTTAGTGATGCTTGGCCTTGTCTACGTATATCAATACTTGTCCGTAATACCTGTTATAACATAATAAATTCCTGACTGCTCAGCGAGTAAGTCACTAGTCTGATGACCGCAGGAGAAGACTATACAAGCTCAGCCATGTAGTTCTCCAGGCGCTGACTGCCAGAGACGCATAGGAGAAGCAATCAACAGTCCTGGAGAGTATTACGATATGGCATTCATGGACGACAACGTAGCTCCAAGAGCTTGCCAGGCACCACATGCTGAAAGCTAGAGTTGAAGCATGACTGTGATAACGTACGACGATCATCAAGTCATTTGTTCTATTCAGCATCGATCTGCTATGAACGCTATGTCAGTTCTCCACAGATCTCCCGAACAATCGCAAGGCTTCAATTAACGCCGACTCTTGACGTTACCATTCTGCCTGTCGAACAAGGTAGATCCTGATCTCTCACCTTATAGGGAACAACCAGATCATTTTGCGTAATTGAGAACAGTCGCGGTCAGATAGTTACTGATCCTAGCACTGGTGGTTATGTTGACCAGCTTGGAAGCGTATTATGCTCTTGCATCAAGTACCTTCGATGTAGACGTCCTCATGCGGCAAAACATCAGTACATGCAGCCCATGCATGTGGCTGCGTTGTGTAGAAGCAGCTGTCTGAGTTAATGATGACGACAGGCTCTGTGTTTAATGATGTAGCGCCCGGACCGAAGGTGTAAATACCTATCTCAAGCTCCTCACTTCCTGTAATATCTTCTAGGAACGATTCGTTGATCAGTAACATGCGGCGAGTGCCACAGCGATGATTGTCAACATCATCAGGTCGCGCAATGCCCTGGCGAACAATCTTCCCACAAAATCCCGTGTACCCCCAACGCTTGTTAGCCTTTCGACGAGCTGGATCGCTGACCTCTAGCAGCTTAGTTCCAGCTGGACAATCAGCTCGGCTGTACACCTTATCTCTCCACAACACCACATCTTGACCCTGATGTGGAAGAAAAGACTGTGCAGGAAACAGAACCCATCGCTTAAATAGAAATCGTTTCACGCCGGACATTGTTTCGACACCCAGTAACCTATAGGATGAGGTAGTCCTGATAAGATAATCGATCCGAATCAAGTCAGCATCCATGCGTCCACTCTCATAACGTCCAAGCAGATCGATCATATCAGAGTATTTCTCATCATACATTCTGCCATCTAGGATATTGACATTGCTGGCAACGACGGCCCAGTAAAGTGGTTGACCCGACACGAGTCTGTCATAACAGGTATATCCGAGGACTAGTAAGCAGTTGGTGTCCGCATCTACAGTCGCGAGCCAATATCCCTTGATGTCAATATGATGTAAGATATTCTGATTATTGGAGGCGTCAATAACCAGCACTTGACGAGGACTCTGATATGTTGAACTTGCGATCAGATGCTTGTGACCAATGAGCTTGACTGACATGTGATCTGCCGGCATATCGATGGCAGCGGCAACGGCCATGTCCTCCAGCTGATAGATGTAGCACTTGCTGCCTGCGACGTACGCAAGCAGGGTCTGTGTCAGTGTATGAGTGACAATGTCTTCCGGAGCTTCTTTTATCTGAGCTGTGCCGGAACGTAGATCGTACACGGAGATCGATCGAAGGCTGCTGCGGAGTGCGAGATAGCGGCCTTTGAGAATGGGCATCGCTTCTGGAGCATTGTTGGCTAGCTTGGTGCGAAAGGGAAACCAAAAGAAACCACTCGGACGACCTGCGCGATGTGCGAGACATCTCTTGAAGCGACCGACATGATCGAGCGGTCCTGAGGTATCAGAAGGATCGTGTGTCTCATGACCACTCAGTGCCATAGTGATAATATAGTCGCTGAGAATGAATCTGTTCCAAGCTCTTGAGAGGTATTGTAATCGAGAGAGCTCATCGATATCAAGGTGAGAGATGATCTCGAGAGCTATGTCGTTGGGCAAGTCGCGTCCAAACAGGTACTGACTGTCAGACATGGTGTCTGAAGCTCGTTGTGACGAGAATGATATGGCAGAACGAAGCTGAGGCTTATCGGAACTGTTGTGATAATGTGAAAAGCATATAAGGGTGGGCGTGACACGGACCTCTGAAGTAAACATTCGGATATAAGGGCACCCCTCCGCCCTTCTGCTGACAGCTGCACATATCTTATGGTCGACAATGACAATCCCAAGCACTCAGACGAGCTCGCGGTCCGCAGGCAGCAATGATTTTCAATCCTATTTGCTCTTTACGCCAGATTTTCGGCAATGACCTGGCTGGAGAGGTGGTTGGAGACCAAATCATCATCAGATCTGTCGAGGTACAAGACTACTGAAGCGTCAATGCCAGTTGCTAGCGCCAGCTCGGCACGAAAGCTTGCTTAAAACATCTGAAGGCAAGGAAAGAGTTGGAAAAACTGCTCAAGGAGGCTACAATGTGGGACACTGGATGAGCCGCTTGGATGATGAGGGAGCAAGGAGATACTATACAAACCAATACCTCTCGGAATGCCTACCTGAGCAACGATTTGAAGCATTGTAGGCGGAGACTGTGACAGCAGAACCATAGACACAAGCAGGTCTTCTGACGCAGGCTTGACCGAAGAGCTTCCTCGAAAGTCGGTCGCCAGTCCCAGGAGCTCACCTACGAGTAGCCCTAGGTTGATTTGTCCTCAAGCCACGAGGCCTTGCTCAATCTTGCATGTAGCATAACTGCAGAAGTCTCTGTGTCAGTCTAATCAGACACAATGCCATCAGCGATAGAACCATACCCAGCTCACATATTCAGAACCTCTACATTACTCCACAGTATAGCCCGATGGAAAGACACCAACCTCCAAAGCTGCTTCTTGACTTATAGGCCCTGAGAACGTCCATGGCAGCTTTTTGATTCGCATACCTATCGAGTCAGTAGATGGTCAGCAACAGGAGTACGACGAACCTTGTGTGCTCCAGTCGAACGACAATCTCTCCAACTGTGAGATGCCATACAAAGCGTAGATGCAAAGCTTGTGTTCAGGCCCACCAATATAGTTGATCAGCCAAGAATGATTCGCAAGTAGCTTTCGGTCATCGTAAAGCTCGTCAGAACACAGGATCATACCCAGACTAGAGTCTGACCACTTTCTGACAGTGATGCCGTCAACTGACCTGTGGTATAACCTGTTCATAGCTGCCAATCTGTACCAGAGAATGGCAAAAGTCCAAACGAACCATCTCGATGCATGATGAAGGATTGACCAACCTCAGTCAGGGCGAATACTGCATAATCATGCGTCGTCATCAAGCCTGCGTACATATGAATTCTGAAGTCGCGCACCTCAGGATCGTAGTCTGCGTCCAGATGACTGTGATGTTGTGACAGCCAGATGGTCAGCATGAAGTTCGTGCGGATCAGAGTAGCTACGACCAGATAAATTGAATTCGTGTCGGCATCCATTTGGAGAGTGCATATTCCCTCGTGGTAGGGTTTGAGTGGAAAGTATGAAGCGAAGCTCTGTCTTGTGTCCCAGGCGATCACACCACGTTCCGAACCCTTCGTACAACAGATGCCAAGCAAATGGCTATGCCCTACCAGACTTTCCATAGTGAAGCCATCAGGATGTCGCACAATGGTAGACTGCAATGCTTGACCGTGTGGTCGATGAAAGAGTTGGTAGCCAGATAAGTATGCCAGGCAGTACTCTGTCACCGTGAAACGATCGATAGTAGGGATTGTTTCCATATAGTGTATACCCGTACTGATGTTGAGAACAACAATGGTCTTCGATCCTGTTTGGTACGCCAGGTAGTCGTTGTCAAGAACAGGCTTGCCATGAACTTCCTCGTGCAACTGTATCATAGGTAGCTTGAGGACTCCAGTTGGTTGACCTGTGCGACGAAGGCGAAAAAGAGCTATGCGGTGGTCGACATCAGTTGTCCCGACTGGATGATTCAGCTCATGCTTTCGTAGAGCATCTTTTACAGCTTGCTCCTCACTCAGTTGCTCGTTGAAGCGCTTCGACACGGAGCGTAGTCGCCAGATGTCGACAGGATCGAGTAATGGCACGATAAGGAGTAGGGATTCTTTTTGGAACATCTACAAGAGTCAGTCTTGTATTCCAACTCTCTAACACAACTTACTGCTGATGCTTGTCAAGGTAGTAGAAGGATGGTGTAGGTCGACCGAGAGAAGGACTGCGAGGTAAATATGAGCAGTCGTCTCCATTGAATCCTGTAGTACATGCCGTTTACGCATGAGCGACCCCATTGAATGATATGATCAATCGTACTTCGACAGATTGCAGGTTGCCGCCTGATCTTGCAGTATGAGCTATGACAGACCGGCCCTGGTAGAGACTGCCATAGAGAACATTATTGTATGGACACACGCAGCGAGCGACTGAGAGTCCAAGCCCAATACTATCCAGTGTCGCAATAGACAGTAGTTGCTGTGTCGAACATGGGCAGATGTCGATCCTGTGATTCGCTATCGCCATCGATTGCTCGATAGGACTGTGGCTCTCTTCCGGTGCTGTAATGTCGTCTTTCATGTGATGGTGAGGGCGACGATTCGAGATCAATCCTTAACCATTATAGGATAGCCAAGCCTGTCGGCCTTCCATCGCTGTATCACATACCCTTCTTATGGGATCCCTCTCTTCTTCGAAACTAGCTCTATGCCAAGCCCATTTGTAACAGCTGACTTTTTTAACCTCTTGCATGCCATCGCCCAAGTCGTGACAGTCTCCACCATCATTCTCTTCTTCGTATCATTCTGCTCTTCTCTTGCCTTGCGCAAATCGGGACTGTCTCGTCGCTTTAGATCGAGATCGCTTCGACATCGTGCTGTCGTGCGAGGACTCGACCAGGCAGTGTCGAATCAGAGACCAGTAGCGCGGACAGAGCTTGATATCACTACGTGCTTCGTAGCCTGGTTCGAGGAATGTGAAGGATGCTGTGTATGTCTTTAATCTGTGCTATCTGGCACATCAGTGCTTAGTGTTGCTGGCGAGCTGCTTCGAGACATGCAGGATTCGTCCTTGAAAACCCGGGAAGCGACGCTGTTGATGCCACGATACTTGCACTGCCCGTCCTTGTGCGATGCCTGTCGAAACTTGGTGGTACTGATTCTGTCAGCATCATCTATGAGCCGCTCTCAACGAGCCTATCCAGACATTTCCCGATAAGGTGCGCACCAGCTTCATGAGATAGCCATTATGAGAGCCTGTCGTAGCTTGCAATCCCTCCTCATTTCCATCCCAAAGGCATCAAATCTTGCTTGGACCAGAACATTTAGAGCACACCGATATAAGCACAGTCTGACCTCTAAGATTTACTCTTGTCCTGTTCGCTATGAGCGCCACGTCGACGAATTATCCAGGACCATGCAGACCCCTATCGACTTCCACCGAAGTCGAGCCTCGAGGATGCCTTGGACTCTTGTGATTCGAGACGGCCGCGGTATGTCAAGGTAGGACAAGACGAGTCGAGGAGGGGATGAACAGCTGGCGGTATAAGCAACTGTCTGGAGGGAGGATCGTTCGTCGACGGCCAGCATGGACCGCAAAATGCAGGAGGACGACATGATCTATGATCGAATATTCGTGCTGTCGTTGCAGATCTCATCTGCGATGTCGAGTCGATATGTCAGTGAACCGAACAGCAGCATATTCACCATACTCTGCACCTGTTACATGCAGCAACGCTTACCCTCTATGCCTAGTTATCAGGATATGGCACTCAAGTTGAACGACAGCCCTGGCTTTGCACCGAACAGCTTCTACCGCACTGCTGTCCTGAGCATAGACTAGTGGTTGCCAGATTGCTCTACAGGTAATCAAGCTTCGTCTTTCGTTCCAGCGTTTTTGCCATATCGCTCGAGCGGAGACCATGATCGCAGCTGAGCCACAGGCTCTATTACTCGCCGATACTTCATGTCATTCGTGAGTGAATGGGCTCACGATCATGCTTCTTGGCTGTTTTGCAGCTTAGGTCTAGCAGCAACCGTCTCGAAGAGCCTGGTACAGTCCTAGCATTGTTTCTGTTGACACACAGCTCTTTCCTGCCGCTCGTATTGCGCTGTTTGACGACAGATCGACAAGGCTGACAGAAGTCCCTTCGCATCCATGCGGCTCACACTCTTGACTGTTATCGTGTCGAATGTGCAGTGCTCGTATTGGCTCGATCGTGGCTCAATAGTGATACGAAGGAGGACTAATACGTTGCGGAAGACTGCTGTACGAAGGAAGAACTGATAGGCAATAGTCTGGTCTTAAAGGAGGATTGCTGTACCCGCTCGAAGGTCGTGTAGGCGGTCGTATCACATAGCAAGGGTGTCTTACGTGAGCCAAGCAGTCAATCATTATTCATATCATGCCTTGTCTGATCGCCAATCCCATATGTTCCACTCTTCGATTCGCCCTCCATGACTTTCCATCTCTTATGGACGCTCGAGCTGGGGCACTCTGAGCGGTCGGAAGTGTCGAGGATGGACGATGAAGCAGAAGTATTCGATGAAGCGACGCTGCGACCTTCGATGGACATGATAATCGGCGCCTGACTTTCAGAGGAAGCCATTGCGCATGTTGATGAGGAAAGGTCGATGCAGTCTGGCACTGATCTCATGGCAAAGCGACGATGACAGCTTGCGGATGAGCTCATGAAAAGAGTTGGCTGGAAACAAGGACTTGACACCAGAAGAGCCACATTCCAATGCATCAACGGCGATTACAACACTATGGGCAACAGCTCCGCATGGGATCTACGACCTGCCTCATCGTTGCTAGCGTGCAG